>MU779834.1:143985-165626 GCA_026770625.1 Nicotiana glauca | reverse complement strand
GGGGGGGGGGGGGGTACGGTGCTAGAGTTAGTTCGATTGATTTTGAGCTGAAGGCTACACCATTTGTGCTACTAGTGACATTGTCCATTGAAACTGATATTATTTCATCACTAATGCAAAAATATTTACTAATATCCATAACTGTGCTAGCAATAAACTGCCATGTGTGACGTGAATTAATTATTCTATAAGCAATAATGCGCTTTTACATTATCCAATCCTCATCAATCCAAAGACTGGTAACAGTAAGCTAATCATAGTCGTTACAACTTCTATCAATATTAATTGTAATAGCAACACGATAATTTATATGAGTAAATAAGTAGCAGAATTATTGTTCATATTCATGTTTATATTAATAAATATCACTCTTTATGGTTCTGTGAGGAAAACCTTTATGAGTAGGATTTAAAAAATTTCTAATACTATGCTCAAAGTGAGGGTCGAAGGAAAACTATAAGGTAAGTACATAACACTAATCATTTTTGTCAATTCTTCCCGATCTTTTTTTGGATCATTACATAAAATACCATTGGTAACTGTGTTAGTTCCCGGTTGAAATTGATTTGACCCGGTACTAGGGTCGTCCTGAATAGGACTAGGTACACTTGTCCCCTCGGCCAAAGCTTTGGCACGAAGATATTTGACATTATCTTGAGGGTGTATCAATNTCCCCCTCCCCCAACCTCCACAATATTTAAAAGCTAACTTATTGCCACAAGTTTTACACTTAGCCTTATTTTGAGAAATTTGTTGAATAAAAAATAGCCAAACAATAGATTTTTCTGTCTATTTGGTACGTTGTCTAGAAAAAGTAGGGGCAATAACATGAGTATCATACGGGGAATCATTTGGATTATTATTAGTTGGGTTAACTTCAGGAGCAGGACTAGCGGTTGTATCATCATCCGGTTGAGTTTTATCAAAATTTATTTCCACCTCATCATTTTCATCATTAGTTGGATCAGATTAAAGAGCATTTATTAATTCATGGTCTAATTGTTCACCAGCTCCAACATTATGGCAAAGTGACTCTCAATAAATTGTAATAAACTATCATCTCTATAAATAATATCAGATGTAGGACGAATATGGGGTTTGGATCGGGGATCCAGGGGTAATGGAGGAGGAACAGATTGGCCACTAGATTCGCCACTCTTGGACTTTGCCATATTTTTTCCAATTTTTTTTAAGGAAGTCATCTTAATTAATAAAATAATATAATAAATAAAACAAACAAAACCATATTATAAAATATTAAGATTTGAAACGAGTTTACCGAATTGACGAACAACTTGTTGAAAATTGATTATCGTTAAGACTTGAAGATATCAATTCACCAACATCACAATTTTTTCACAAATTTTAATATTAAAGTAAGCAATAGTTGCAATTATAGAAGAAAATTAGAGAGATTGTGAGAAAAAAATAAAAGAATGAGGGGTACTAACAGTTGAAAATAGAGAAAAAATATAATTATAAAAATTTTGGGGTTAAAACAAAGTTGGGGGGGGGGAGGAGGAGAGAGGGGGGGTTAAATGGCTATTTTGGCAGATCAAACTATTATTTTTTAAATGCCCAAACGGGCAGATTTTAATTTTTTAAATTTTACCATTGGGATCGTTTGGAACTATTTGGCCCCCCCAAGGACCGGTCCAGTCATAGTCCAGTCCCACTCATAGCGGTCCAAAAGTGAAGAACCGGCCCAGAAGACCGGACCAGGCCCACATAGCAAGTTCTAATCGCTTCAGGCCCGTTTAGGCCTAGAAAACCATTTGTTCTGCGGTTCCGGGCCGGTTCCGATCCTGAACCGGCCTACTTACCACCCTTAATTTTGAAGAAGTAATTATATAAGAGCCATACAGACTCAAAGGAGTTTCAGGTTTGATTAATTCCATGAAAAAGGCTTGGAAGATTCAGGATTGGAATGAATTCTATAAAGAACTATTTAATTACCGGTCAAAACAATATCTCAAATGTTTGAGTGAAGAACATAGATTATATTTTATATAAAAATAGATCAACAATAATGCTAAATTGATAATATACCAGCAGTCTTAGTAATTACGATTTGCAGCAACTTCTCAAATTCCTACGTGATTCAAAAATTAATTCAAATTTACGGGAGACTCCCTAATGTTATAAAATCCTAACCTTGAAGTCAACGCAAAGCATACAAATAACATTAAGGATCATGAAAACTAAACAAGAATGATTGGAAAAAACAAATAAAAAGTAAGAAAAGTGCCATAGGCGCCCCCAAGTATTTTGCTTATTTTACTGCTATCTGGTGCATTCCATTAATTTTTATTGAGTCCATGAGCAAGTATGGAGAGTATCGCCACAAGACTCCATGTGTGAATATTGAAAGTCATGTCGCTCCAAGTGTTCATGCAAAGAAAAGGAAAAATAAAGATTAGCAAGGAAGCCTCATACTACTATACATTGTAAGGACAATTAAAATGCCTCATACTAAAAAATACATCAATTCATAATTCTTAATTTCTAGACATTTTATATTACTACAACAAGGATTAAAAGAACATGTAAAGAACAACTTATGATTCTTGATACATCAAGATAGCATGAAATTTTACAGCAGAAGGGATAGACAAGAGCAGGTTAATCGTCAATATAGCATTTGGTTAGTTATTATCTTCATATTAGTACTGGCTCAAATTATTGAAGAGTATGAATAATATGCATTTTAGAGTAATCTCTACAATAGGTTTTCTAACAGAAGCACCTCAAGTAAAATTAACACATTTGTCGAAACAGAACATTATTCATAGATAGAGATCTTAACCATATAAAATAATTTTCTAATATCATGGCAAGTAAATTCTACAGAAAGCAAGAAAGAGCAACAAACATAAGATTTACAAGTAAGCATGTGTATATTTAACTTATAATCTCGACTAAGCAATCTAGTTATTCCTAAAATAAGGATCACAACGACACAGACACTTAGTAAACAAGAGTAGTAAGTATTCTCCTTTCTTATGGCCTTTGAAATTCAACCAGATTCCTAGAAAATTAATTTCTAGTTTACGATGAAAGACAAACTCATTCAATAGAGAGAAAATTTAAGGAAAAAGATAGAAGACCCTTTTAGTCATTCAACTTATTAGACAGATTCCTTATGTAAAAGTTCCATCTTTATTCAAATGGCTAAAATCAGTATTCACGAGTTCTGTTTACCTTGAAAATAGTAATTAAAATTAAATTTGATTTTGTCGTTCTAAAAATTTGTGATTTATTTTAGTGCTAGTTGTTTAGCGATAGACGCTAAGGGTGAGTCAGGAAAATGAGATAAGAGCTTGAGGACAGTATGTTGTACAAACGGAATGGCAGTGAATCGGGGTCTCAAGCTGGCCTACACTGGGCCTCGAGGTCGATCTAAAATGACAGACTGGGGATGGTTGACAAAGAACTAACAGTTCTAATGACCTTGATAATGAATATTTATGATCAATGATGAGTAATAAATGAAGAACAATCTATAAAACACAATGAATGTAAGCAATAAAATCAAAGGAGCAACAATAGAATATGTTTAAGTTGAAGAGCAGAGAATGTTCTTATTCTTGTACTGAATATCATGTGTCTTTCAAAATGATAATGGTCCCCTTTATATAGGAGGGCGGATCCCAATATAGTACAGGTACATTTATTACAAAGATATGCGGCTGGTATATCCATTTAATGTCTCGGTATGGACTTGAACTATTCTTGTAAACCTGGTCATCTCTAAGCACGTGCCTTGGGAATTTCCCGCTTGTCCATCATAGACACCGATTTTTATTGCCCCGAGGTCAAACATAGGGAACCCTCGAGGTCAAAACTTGAGTTGTGCCTCGAGCCTTCTGAAGACGGGCTATGGAGCGTCATAATGATCATAAAATCGAACTCTCCGATTTTAGTTGTATACAGATAGTCCCCGCGTTTCTTAGAGTAAAAATGATAAGAAACGATCTTCAAGTCTTGCCTCTTCGATATTTCCATCATGACGCAGCTCATTAGAGCATTAAATGACATGACTCAAAGGCTGCAAGATGTTCTTGTCAGCACGATTAACATGAAGCCTACGAATCGTTATTGGTTCGACTCTTCCGCTTCTCAAACGTTGCCCAAACGGCTTCTATAAATACCTCAACTATTTGTCATTCATACTTTTAAAATATCTTCAAGTTTTCAGAGCTAAGTTCACCATCTTCTACGTTCATCTCCTCTCTGTGCTTGCCTCTTTATTTTTTTTCTTGGAAACTTTGTTATAGTTATGGGTAAAACCTCCAAAATGGTACCTCAGAAGTAGGGCACCACTTCAGCACCATGCCCGTCCAAGGGCAAACCAAAAACACCTCCAAGTATTGAGCAATGTATTCCTAGCCATTTAGATACAGTCTCCGATTTTACCATTGAAAACCCCCTTCTACGCCAGGCCGATGTGAGCCCATGTCTCGATACATCAGTGTAGTGATCGACACGAAGAGAGTAAATATAGACTACCAATGGGGGTAGGCAGTGTAAGTAGAGATCCCCAAAGCTGAGGAAAGCATAGTAGCACAAAAAGTTGGCTTCCTCAACATATACACACACCCCTTCACTATAGGCCCTGTAGATTCTTCTTCCCCACCAATAGATCTGGTGATTCTTGACATTTGTCATTAGTACCAGGTGACACTCGTTTAGATCTATACTTCTTCCTGGAGGATTATTTACATGCTTAGATATTTCTCCAACCGGATCAAGGGAATGACCTTCACCCTCAACCACTTGATTACATTGTACATCCCCTGTTGCTTCCGAGGGGGTTTAATCAAGCTTCATCAGCGATCTTCCAAGACATTCTTTGCAAGCATCGATGAGGACAAAGACCAGGGATAGATAAGCCGGTTTGTCAGAGTAAGAACCTCGGATATCATTCCTGCTAATAGGATGCCATTCCAGAGGAATGGAACATGAAGCGTAAGTGTCCCTACATCGAGCACATTTTTTTGCACCTTCTTCTTCTTCTGAAATGATCTTATTTTGATTATATAGCCCCCGTTTGGTTCCCTGGTGTGGTTCTAAACCTTCCGGGATAGATCAAACTATTAGACGCTGCTTTTCCCTACATCGAGCATGTTTGGCATGATTTGGCCAAAATTTAGTGGCATGCCAAGAACCACGGTATGCTTTCATTGTTGTTATTACCAAGTTTCTTATGAGTATTCTTTGTGGCAATAAGTTTTATACATCATGTCTGTGCAGGCCTCGGGGAAAGTGTGTTGATAAGACCACCTCATCCTGGTGAAGAAAAAGCCTCGAAGCCCGATAAAGGTAAGAAGAGGAAGAAGGAGGCGTCGATTGAGTCTCCAAAATCAATGAAACCCAAGGTCCGTAGGCCTCAGACCGATGCCACGGTCTTGACTTCGAGAGCTGCGGCAAGTCTTTGTGCCAGAGACGAAGATGATGATGAAGGTGATCTCCCTTTGGGCAGAACGTCGTTGAGTCGGGGGTGGATGATGTGGACCAAACTCGTGTTGAGGAGACCCTCGAGGAGGGTTTGGGAAAACTCCCCAAGCTTTAAATTGGACATGGTACATTTCGTGTCAGTGAATCCTCGACTGGTAATTTCAGAGGGCCTGAATCTGAAATGTTTCGGGGTCGAGAAATTGATACCGTTAGCGGCTTTGAATTGAGCCCTTCATTTTCTCCAGGGGAAATAAGGGATGTCCAGGACAGGTGTGTTGCCGATGTGGGGACCTCTCAGGGAGAGGTGATACGTGCAAGCACTACTTAGTCAGTGTTGATGAAGACACAGATCTCGAAGCCACCATCATTCTCGAGGATGGTGAGAGGCTTCAAAAGAAGGTGATATTATTGACATACCATTTGCGCTTCAAATTTTTACCCTTGCCTCTCTAACTTCTCTACTTTGTTGTAGGTCAAGAAATTGTATGACCATGCCTTCTCTAAGCTTCAAGATGAGCTTTCATGTCATTTGGAGGAGCTCGAGAAGCTCATCTCGGAGCTAAATGAGTTGAAGGCTTCCTCTGCCCGAAAGTAAGAGGAGTTGAGTGAGCTTCGGGCGAGTTTGAAGGGAGTGCACCAGGAACATACTAGCTTTGCTGAGCAGGTAACACATCATTAATGAGTTCATATTTTTATTCCTATAACTTGATGCTCACTATCGTGATTCGCCTTTGCAGGTTGGGCAAAAGAATGCCTCGGTGGGGCGACTTCAGGAAGAGGTTGAAGCCAAAGATACGGAGATCCTCAAATTGAGGTGGCAGAATGAGGCCGTGACCTTGAAGAAAGACCTTTTGTGGGGAGAGTTTTCCTTGACCCAAGATATTCTTCAAAGTGCTCAGAAGGAGGCCACTACATTATCTGTGGCCAAGTTTGAGGCCGATGAACATGCGTCCCCATACAAGAGAGATGCCTCCACCGCAAATAATCGAGCCAGAGAGATATCCGAGAAGGCCGAGCAGAAGGTGGATGGGGCCGTTGCTCATGATCATTTTCAAGCTAAAAGGTAGGCCTTCATGGAAGCAAGCGGCAAAGGTGTCAATATCTTTGTTGATATTGCGAAAGCTACAGCCTTGGAGGAAGAATCAACACCATAAACTACTTTGGATGAGGGTTCCAGTAGTTATTTAGACAGTAGTGAGGGTGAAGAATAGACTCGCATTGTCATCTCTACTTCTCCTTTTCTTTCTTTTCATGTACGGATTCCTGGGGGGGGGGGTTATTTTTGTAAAGACACCCCTCGTAAATGTATTTTTGGTAATTTTAAAAGATTCTTTTGCTTCAAGTCTTCAAATTTTATTTTCAGTGCTTATGCAAAGTTAATCTTTGAATTTGATGTCAGCTCTTTGAAGCCCATACTCGGAGTAACCGAGATCCTCGAGATCAGGAACCATCTCGAGGCTAGATTGATATCTCTTTTAGAGTACATACTTGTGATAACAGAGATCCTCGAGATCGGGCGCCATCTCGAGGCTAGATCGATATGGGGATCTTGATATCTCTCGAGTGTTATGTGACAGTATCATTCATATGACATGACCATAAAGTGACTAGGGTGGTCCCCCCGGTACACTTCCCCCAAAGTGTTAATGTCATGGTCAGAATTTATTGGCCTTCAGAATAGGCGAATAGTCATCGCTTGTTCTATATATGTAATTCTTATTTGAGGATTCCGCTACTTTGAGCAACTATCCTTTTTATAGAGCTCTCCCTCCTTGCGTAAGTTCTTTAACCATTTTAATTCAAAGCTTTTGCCTAAGTTTTCATCTCCCTTCTTTTTTTTCCACCATAGTTATGGCTGCTACGCCCAAATCCATTCACCAGAAGAGCAGAGTTCTACCGCTACTTCCCGCTCGGATGATGGTACAACATCAGTGTTTGGTGGGCTAACCTAGAGATGCTTTCTCTCGAGGAGGGACTTTCCGTTAGAGTGACCTTCCATTATTTAGGAGCATGTATCGAGGTTCATCCCATCAATAGGTGAGGAACACCTTGAGGCAGTTAGGAGAGACTGCGGATAGGGAGAAAGGCGGTATTGTAGGTACTTTACCTGGAAGAGGAGAATCATGGCTTATGTAGAGGGATTTTTTAACGTATACACGTACCCCTTTACATTGGGCCCTCTCGATAGAGTCGTGTTCATGTTTTGTACAAGATATCGTATTACCCTGGCACAGGTTCACACATCTTTTTGGGGATAATGTTGATGATAAGATTCTTTGCAGATCAACCCGGGCTTGAGTTTACCCTTAGCCATCTTATTAGATTGTACTAGCCCTTGCAATCCGAGGCCTAATAACTCTAGGATATCGATTTGCCCTACCTTTTTTGCTAGAAACGAAGAAGACGGGGACTGAGGGTGGATGAGATGATTTTTCCGAGTTCAGACTATTCCCATTATCCCCATAGAGTTCCTAACAATCCCCGATAAATGGAATTTCACACGAAAGTGGTACACTTGTGCTTTTGTCATTTTTGTTCATAGAGGAGGAATACTTTGTAACAGTGTTTTCCTTCCCTTTCTGTAGCAATCCCGTGGTTGCTATACGAGGTCCCTGATCTGGCGGATTGGACTCAAAAATTGGTAGCTTTCTCAACCTACGATGAGCGATAGTGGCGAGACCTGTCGAAGGGTAGATGGGAGGAAAAACACCATGATGAGTACCGTATGATTCTTTTCTTTAAGGAATATTTCCCTTTGTGTTTCCTAACTTCTTTACTGCAGGCGTTGGAGAATTTTCCAAGATGATACCATTCCCTCTCGGAGAGAAGGGAGGATCATCGGCTTCGTGGCCTAAAAGCGATAACAAGCATAAGGAATCCTTGCTGGTTAGGAGATTTATAGTGAGGAAGGGTCTACCCGGAGGCAAAAATGAGATGCAACCATTGAGATAGATCATGTACCTATCAGCCGTCGTGCGAACATTGGTGCAGTAGAATGGAGAGACCACACATCGATGGCTCGGGCCTAGAGACCTCTCAGGGCAGCTCAGCCTGCAATACCCAAGGTTTCTAGCCTCAGGGGAGTGGCTTCTCTTTTGCCACCATCTCCCTTCCTAGTCGAAGGTAATTCGAGGGACAAGGATCTTTTGCCGCTATCTTCTTCTGCCATCGAAGGTACTTCGAGGGATGAAGATTTTCTACCGCCGCCTTCTTCTCCCGTCGAAGGTACTTCAAGGGGCGTTCGAGGCCAGGGGCTGCCTAAATCAAGTGGGGTCTCGAGCAATCATATCCCCATCGAGAGCGGTTCGACTGGGGCCAGTGAGACCAGGCCAGTAGATGTGCGCTTAACTTTTGAAGAGGCTCAGTGGCCCTGTTTTGTGGTGAGTTTTTGTTGACTTTGTTTGTTTTTCAGTTTTGCATTTTCATTTTCTCACATAGCTTATTCTTCATTGGCATTTGACAAACTCAAGTTCGAGATGCTCCGCCGTGAAGCTAGGTTGCGGAAATCCTTGGACGGGGAGAAACCCCTTATGCTTCTTTGTGATAAAAGGGCAAAGAAGTTGCTACACCTTTGTTACCGGATGAATCAAAGCTTGAACTACAAAGGCCGCCTTGAGGGACAGGTAACCTTTGTTTTGAGAGGATGCATGTTTCTTCTTCTATCCTCGGAGATTAATATTTTGATACTTCAGTTACAAAGTAAGACGGAGGACCAGGAATGCCTTTGGGGAAAAATTGGTCAGGTCAAGTATGAGTGTAATGAGCTAAGGGCTCACATAGATGCCTAAGTTGTAGCTAAGAAGAATGCTTGGCCAAGGCTTCTGCCCTCGAGGTGCAACTTTGGAATGTTCGTGAAAACAGCTTGGCTCAGATGAGCAGGATTGTAAAGCTAGTGTCTAACCTTTTGAAGATGAAAGTCGAGGTCGTGTACGCCTGAGTTGAAGATAAAGAGGTTTGAGCTAAGGCTGATAAGAAAGTGGTCGTCTATTTAAAAGATGTTGCCGATGTTTGAGTTGGGTTGAGAAGGGCTTCCGATCGGGAGAGAAAAAGCAATGAATATGCCCGGTAAATATCCCGGAGGGAAACCCTCGAGGAGATCTATGCTAGGGTCCTCGATCTCTCAGAAGAAATAGAGCACCTATGCGGATGAATACGATGCCATGTTCCTCGTATCCGATGCCGAAGATAACAAGGAAGAGGCCGGTAGAGCCGCAGTCCCCGAGGGGAAAGTGGACTAGGATTTTCCTTTATGATTTTGAGTACAATGCTATCAGAGAACATTGTCAATGAACCTTGTATTATTTCACATATACATATAAAAAGAAGCCTTTTGGTTTTCCCCTTTCATCAATTTCCCTTTGCTTGTGTATGTCTCTCTTTTGTTTGAATTTTGACGCTTGTCAATAATTAGCCAGATGAGTTGGATTTCGAGGTAAAACCCTTAGGTTTAAAAATCAGCCCCAAGGCTTGTTGGACTGGCCTGTTGGCTCTTACGCATTTATTCTAAGGCGCATTTTATTTAACCGTTTTAGGCTCAGTCTTCCAATAGGGTTTCGACTCGAGCTCATCGACCCTTTTGTTTTTGAATTTTAAGCTGGCTCTTTTGCATTGCGTCAGCACGACCTCTTATATGGGCTAACGCTTGGTCTCTTACGTCATTGGGTCGATACGACCTCTGATATAGTGTACTGCTTCGGCTCTTACGCATTGGGTTGGTACAACCTCTAATATAGGCTAACGCTTAGGGTCTTACGCGTTTGGTCGGTACGACCTCTAATATAGGCTTTATTTTTCCCTCGTCAAATATTTTTGAAGTTTTTGTGTTTGTCTGACTCTTTGATGGTTCGATAAGAACCTCAATTATGAGCCGTTATGTTACGATAAATGAGCACCTCGAGATGTTTCGCCCGATGACTGTATTGTTTTGAAGCCTTTTCATTCTTTGGAGATGACATGATTGATGCTCTTTTGCTTATGCCGATGGTAGAATGATTAACTGGTTCTTTTTGAAGTATCTTAGAAGTGATTGAAGGCCTATGATTTTATGGCGACTGTCAGGCATACCTGAGTTGTGATAGTTTGGACGGAGCCTTATGACCATAGTCATTGTGTTTATCTGTAGCCTTTTGATCCCCGAGTGAGATAGCCTCAGCGTTTATATCAAGGGTATGCCTTTATAGGGGTCTTAGAATTTCAAATATATAGCCTTGACTTTAAGATCGGGATTATGTCCTTTGTAAGGTCTTATAAATTTGAATATGCCTTACTTAAGGTCTTACATATTCTTTGGTTACTTGGCACAAGTATAATTCATGCCTTGCTTGAGGTATCATAGATTTGGTATTACTTTTTGGAGGTCTTATGAGCTCGATATAGCCTCATGGAGGTCTTACATTTTCTAGCATTACCACATGGAGGGCTTTCAGGCTCGAGGTTGCCCGCTTGGGGTCTTATGGCCTCAAGTTTTTGATAGCTCGAAGGGGTGACAATCAGCGACTGTCCCCGAGACATCAAATGTTTTTTGGCTCTAGAGCCGTTCTTCATAAACTTGATATTTCCTCATTGAGGGATTATTAGCTCGTAGTTTCCAACCCGAAGGTATTACGGCTTTGAGTTTTTTATGTCAGTTCCCGAGTATTCGGGAAATTTCTGGACCTGTGGCTATTTTTGGTAAAAATAGCAAATTTTTTTGAAGCGCGAAGCGTTTTGATATGAAAAGATACTCCTTTGAATACTTATTACAAGAATACATAACGTGAGGTGTTTTGATGGTAAAAGATACTCCTTTGATTACTAGGTACAAGTATATATGTTTTTGTCTTCGAGGGTTTGATTATTCTATGTGGACACAGTTCATTTGACTGTTTGGCCCGATACATCATTTTCTATCGAAGCTCTCTTTGGCTTATTTTGATTTCTTCAGGGAGGTGATCTCCTGAGGGGATGCCCCCCAGTATTCGAGGTTGATTGAAGAGAAGCCTTGGATACTTGTTAAGTTCTCCTTAGGTATCATATAAATGTTGTCGTTGAAAACCTTATCGGTAAATCCCTCCTTGGGATAAAATCCGATCGAAGGAAAAGAGTACAACGCATGCTTTATAACCTAAGGTCTTCAAGTGGGAAGGTGCTTCAATTTTTCTAACCGGACACATACACATAGGTTAGTATAAGACGTAAATAAGAAGGGAGATGGTTATACCTTAGTAGTGATGGCATTTCGAGCCTCGACATGCTTTGAATGCTTGCTCCGGTGATGCGGTACAGTCATTTGCTCATTCACTCGAATGTAGCCGAGAATGTAACTTGTGATTGCTATTTTGTAGTTTGCTTATCGTTTGGCTCCTTCGATGCTGAAGGTGTCGATGCCGGTGCCACATCGTTTACTACGAACATCTCCCTTGCTATATGTTACTCCTCATATACTATTTTTATTTCGTTCTTCATTGGAAACTTCATCATTTCATGAAGGGTTGATGGTACTGCTCTTATGCAGTGTATCCATGGCCTTCCGAGCAAGGAATTGTACATCATATATCTTTCGATGACATAAAACTTGACATTTTGGGTTGTGCTGGTCACGTTAACTGGGACGGTGACCTCTCCTTTTGTTGTCTTGCTCGCCATGTTGAATTTGTTGACGACTCAAGAGGCGGGCACGATCTGGTTGAGGAGTCGGAGCTTCTTCACCATACTAGACCTGATAATGTTGGCCGAGCTACCTGGATCAACAAGAGCACATTTAATTTAAATTGTATTCACAAGAAAAGAAATTACCAATGTGTTATTATGAGGCTGGGACATGGCCTTGATGTCCTCTTCGCTGAATGTGAGAGCGTCCTTGGGTATGTAACCTCGAGTTTGCATTTCCCTGGTGATGGATATTATTGTTCGTTTGCCAATGGGTTTATATGGGATGCTGATTCCTCCAACGATCATGTTGATGACTTGTTGTGGCTCTTTTGTTTCATTTTGCTGTTCGCCTTTCTTTCCCAAAATTGATTTTTGGCTCGGTTGCTGAGGAACTCTCGAAGGTGCCCTTGTTTATTAGTCGGGCTATTTCTTCTTGGAGCTGTTTGTAATCTTCGATCCTATGACCGTGTGTGCCTTGAAATTTTCACAACAGGTTAGTGTTCCGTTGTGACGGATCTAATAGTATAGGTTTCGGCCACCTGGTGTCTTTAACTTTACCTATGGCTGATACAATGTCCGAAATATCAATGTTGAAGCGTACTGAGATAATCAGGGTGCCTCCGTCTGTCCTGCGTGTCTGTTGAATCCATCTTTACTCACGAGTCCCTAAGGATTTTGACCTCGATTTGCTCTTTGGTCATTTCGGGGTATGTTACGCCTTGGGGTGTTTCTTCGATCTTCGGTATACTGTTGGTAAGTTTCCTTGTTTTGCCTTGGTTCCTTTTGTAGGAGCCTGGAAGGATATACTAAGCCCGAGACGGCTCCTAGTTGGTCGTCCTCGACCTTAATATTTGATTGATACTAGTTGTGGACATCCGTCCAAGTCATGACGGGATATTCAACCAAGTCTGCTTTAACTGCTTCGAAGATATCGATTTTTGTTCATTCAAACCTTGGTTGAAGTCCTGCACTGCCCAGTCATCGAAGACTTGTGGTAATTCCATTCTCTTATTTTGAAAGCGAGATACAAACTCTGGTAGCATCTCATTTTCTCTTTGTTTGCTTTTGAAGACGTCAGATTTCCTTGTAGCAACCTTGATGGCACCGGCATGTGCCTTTATAAAAGAATCTACCAGTATTGTAAATCTGTCTATCGAATTCGGGGATAGGTTGTGATACCACATCATGGCCCCTTTTGAAAGTGTTTCTCCGAATATTTTTAACAGGATGGATTCAATCTCGTCGTCCTTCAAGTCATTTCCATTTACAGCACAAGTGTAAGAGTGATGTGCTCGTTGGGGTCTGAGGTTCTGTTGTACTTCGGGAGATCAGGCATTCTGAATTTTTTCGGGATGGGCTTTGGAGCTGTACTCGATGGGAATGGATTTTGTACAAATTTCTTTGAATCTACACCCTTCAAAATCGGGGGTACGCCCCGGGATCTGATCGACCCTTGAATTGTAGGTCTACACCTTTTTTGTCATTAGCTTCTATCTTCTTTAGCCCAATTCAATCCTCATTGTGAGGTCCTCGAGCATCTTCGTAATACCAGGGTCGGCTGCTAACCCGTTGTTTCTCTATCTTTCCGGTACCTATTCAGCTCGAGGAGCTATTTTCGGTATTGTTGTGCTTGGAGTTTTTGGTGGCTTTGCAGTTGAGAAATGCCAGTTGTTGTTCCTGCAACATCTCAAAAATGACTTAAAGGCTAACCTCTCATTCCTCTCGGGCTGGGGTTCTCTGAGCTTCTTGTTGGTTTTCTCGGCGTATACTCTCTTTAGTGTGGGAGTTTATATCGACGTGTTGGGAGTTGAATGAGCCCACATCCATAGGGATTGGTTCGGGTGCATCCTCAGGGTTTCGCAGTGGTACACCGATGCCTGGAGCAGCTACACGATTCTCTCCATGGTCCCCAGGACCATTGTTTTTATGTGCATTCACTGAGTTAGACAATTTGACTTGAAATTAAAGATTCTTGGACAACAAAAAGTATGAAGAATAACCTACGTACTATTATTTTTAGCCCTATGGTGGGCTCTAAACCGTTTACCTTGAAAATGGTAATTATAATTAAATTTCCTACTTGTCTATTATAGCCATCGATTTGTACTGCCCCGAGGTAGAACATAGGGAACCCTCGGGGTCGAACCTCGAGCTGTGCCTCGAGCCTTCTGGAGATGGGCTATGGAGCGGCATAATTATCATAAAATTGGACTCTCCAATTTTAGCCGTATACAAGTTCATCACATCACCTCTAAGGATATGCTTTTATAGAGAAGACTAAAAGAAGAAATCAAAATTATATCAATACCATTAGTTACTTAAATCCACGCCTCTAAACATATGTATGAAAGAAGTCTTGAATCAAGGTGTGTAATTGTAAAAATAAACATCAACTCTATAGGTATGGTATCTAAACCTCCAAGGAAGGAAAATCTAAAGTCAAGTTTTATAACTCTTGAGGGCAGGATGCAACGACCTAGTCATTCACTTCATGAGTTACATCCTTTTCCCCTTTTCTGCTTCTTTATGTGTTGTTCAGTTGTATTTCTTCGTATCTTGTTGGTTGGTTCAGGTTCGGAGTGGACTTGGAGTGGAATGAGACACTTAGTCTCTTATTTAGAAGCTTAAGTTGGAAAAGTCAACCGGATGTTGACTCATGTGTACAAGATCTCGAATGTGAATTTAGATAGCTCTGTTAGGTGATTTTAAACTTAGGAGCATGTTCGGAATGTAATTTTGAGATCTGTGGTAGGTTTAGGCTTGAATTGGCAAAATTGAAAATTTAGCGTTTCTTGGCCGGTAGTGGAAATTTTGATATATATGTTAGAATGGAATTCTAAAAATTGGAGTAGGATTGTAATTTCATTTGTGACGTGTGTGGAAATTTTAGGTCATTCAGACGAGGTGTGATGGGTTTCGACATCATTTGTGAAATTCGGAAGTTTAGGAGTTCTTAGGCTTGAATCCGAGGGTGATTTGTCGTTTTGATGTTTTTTGTAGTGTTCCGAAGGTTTGAATAAGTTTCAATAGTTGTATATGACTTGTTGGTAATTTTGGTTGAGGTCTCGAGAGCCTCGGGATGAAATCGGATGGCTAACGAAAAGATTGGAACTTGGTTTGAGCAGCTGAAGCTGCTGCTTCTGTCATTTCTGCACCTAAGGATTGGGGACCGTAGGTGCGAGGTCGCAGGCAGATGCTGTTTTGGACCAGTTGGAGCTTGATTGTAGGTGCAGTGGCTTTATCGCACCAGCGAGGCCGCAGATGTGAGTGTGTAGCCGTAAATACGGAAGTTTGCGGGTAAGTAAAATCCACTGGTGCGCTTGATGGTTCGTAGATCCGGTAGCACAGGTGCACTCATTTGGACCGCAGGTGCGAGTCTCCTAGACAGAAACTATAGAAGCCACCCTTCGTGAATTTCTACCCATTCTTCACAATTTTGGACGAGTTTAGAGCTTAGATCTGTGATTTCAAGAGGGAATTAGGGGGTATCAGTGAGGTAAGTCACTTAGGGTTTATATTTTGTGTTTTTGATGATTTTTCCATTGTTTAATCATGAAATTAGTGGGGGATTTGGGGTGAAGTTCAAGGGTTAGGGCTTGAGTTTTGGAGAACTTTGATTGAGGATTTGAAGGGCCGTTGAGGTCGGATTTTGTTGATTTTGGTATGTATAGACTCGGAAGTGAAAGGGGCTTCTAGTTTTACTATTTTTATCGAATTCCAGGATGTGGGCCCGGGGGGTCGGGTTTGAACCAAATTTGGGGTTTTGGTATAATTTGATAATTTTCTCATAGGTTTCATTCCTTTAACGTATATTGATGATAATATACTGATTTTGATTAGATTCAGAGCATTTGGAGGCCAAATCGAAAGGCAAGGGCATCGTGGGCTAGAGTTTTGGCTTGGTCTGAGGTAAGTAATACTTCCAAACATGGTTTTGAGTGTTCGAAACCTCGAACTATGTGGTCAATGATTAAATATTGAGGTAAAGCAAATGCCAAGTGACGGGCGTGTGGGTGTGCAACATGAGAAAAGTAGTGTGGATCATTTCATGGCAACGCTTAGTGACTCTTTCTTGCAAACATCTGTGTTGTGATTATTTGCTTAAGTAAAAGAACTATAAATCATGCTAATTATCATGTTAGGTCTTCACTCCAATACTATTGAGACATGAGTGGCCGTTTCTTGCTGTCATCTCATTAGTTTCATTGATACACTGTACTTAGTCTTGTTAATGCATAACATATTTTGTCTCAGTCTCGGGTGTTATCATTTGACACATCATATAATTGTTTCGGGATAGTATTATG
Organism: Nicotiana glauca; assembly: GCA_026770625.1. Taxonomy (NCBI): domain Eukaryota; kingdom Viridiplantae; phylum Streptophyta; class Magnoliopsida; order Solanales; family Solanaceae; genus Nicotiana; species Nicotiana glauca. The sequence goes on along the minus strand of MU779834.1, from coordinate 149,232 downwards.
GTAATGTGAGCCTCTATGTGTGAGACTGAAGAGTGATGACTAAGTGAGGCCGAGAGTCTTATTATGTGTGATAGTTATGGGATCGGGCTGCACGCCGCAATAGATTATTGATTATGCCTTCGTTGGCTTGTTATAGCGCTTGGCCTGAAAGGAGCCCCTCCAGAGTCTACACCCCACCCAGTGAGCGCAATTGATATTATTGATGAATGGATCTTCCCTGGACATGGACCTTGTCTGAAGTACTCATACTTTGAGATAGATATTCTCCGTAGGTCTAGAATGGCCTTCCTCGGTACAGGGTGACTGTTGTCAATGATATGTATATATTCCCGAATGGATCTTCCCTGGGCCAGATTGCCATATACAGTACCGAGTGGTTAATCACTTGAGAATTGAGGTACATGATACATTTTCATGATTTCTATGCATTGTTACGTACCAATATGTTGAGATTATTACATCACATTGTTCATATTTGTGTTTAATTAGTGTTGAGCCGAATACTTGAACTTCATGCATGCCTACTTTACTGTACAAATTAATTGTGTTTACCTGTTAGGGTTTAGTTCGTCACTACCTATAATTCCATAGTTTGGACTTGTTACTTACTGAGTTTGTGTACTCACGTTACTGTCGCGCCCCCTTTTTTCTCGCGAAATCGGGTTTACGACACTTGGTGTATGACAACTCATTCCTTTTGGGAACTGGGTTAAGCATTTGAAAAGTCGCCACCTAATGATTTAAGGTACATTAGGACACCAATAGAGATTCAATTCTAAGTTCGTTTGATAACCAGAGATAGGGTAAGTGCTTGAAATTCTCCCAAGGGGAAGGTGTAAGGCACCCCTTAGGATCCACTAGTGTGGTTCCCAGCCAGACAATTATTGTGAATTTGGGACGCAATTAACATACAAACAGATAAGGCTAAAAAAGGGGATTTAATACAAAACTGGTTTGAAAGTAAACAAAGTTTGAATGAGCAATTTAAAGAGCCGATTTTAAACAAGGAGTTGCAATACTTTTAAAAGAAAAGGGAAGTAAAGGTAGGGGGTCCTAGGTTTATATTTAATATGGATCACATTAATGCAATACCCGGTAATCACTCCTCAAGAGAGGGGCTACACGTGGTATTAGCGCACCGATCATCATATCCATATCTACCATTTCCCACCTTATTTAAGGTATTAAAGCGCGAATTGGTCTCGATTATTATTGCATGCTATTACTCGTCCCATTCCTACTAGTCCCGGAGGTACTGAGGACAACTATTCCTATAGGGAAGGGATGTTAGGACGATTGGTTTAAAAGGATAAAAAATCTATGGCGACATACAAAAACACATACTGCATGTTGGGGAAAACACATAAATAGATAAAGGCCCAGGTATACCTCTTTCACCAAAGCAATTAGATAGCATGACTTAAACAAAAGCACAGTCTGAATTTTTTAGAAGTCCTAAAGCAAGGGATTTTGAGTCAGAACCAGATTCATCGGATACCTTAGATAAAAAGCCCAAATAAGGCCTGCCTGTTGGTTGGAGCAGTTACTAGTTCACAAAGGTGAATTTAGTTTTATTGTTGTTATTACCTAGGCTTGCCTAAGTGTTTATACGGAGTCATATAGGCATGATATCTACTTAATTTAGAATGCGGTGAAATAGTAATACCTCAAAAACAATTTGTTTGAAATCCTATAGGCATGCTTGCTAAACCTCGTTAAGTAAGTGACTTAGACTGTTGAAAACTGATTCAGAATAGACTGATTTAAAATGGACCAATTTCAGGTTCTGCGGGTGATATTATCTATTATTGCTGATAAACCTTATGAATATGATATCTAGCACTGAATGTCAATGAAGCGAATCAAATTTATTTAAGAATCCCTATAGGCATGATTTATATATGTTACTGATTTTAGCATTACGAACATGACATTTATTTTTTAGCCGTTTAGAACGTAAAACATGATATCTAAGTGGCATGTAGAATTTAAATACGTCCTATACGTAGGTTATGTAGGTGTGACATTAACCATGAAGAAATTGAGATAAACCCTATAGTCAGGTTGTCTAAAATGCAGTATTGAACACAAAGAATTTAAAACAGTCCTATAGGCATGCTTTCTACCATTGATCATACATGATCACCCAACCCTTTTCATTAACCAACCCCCAAATGTTTATTAGAACTTATTACAAACTAGAAATACTAAATTACAAAAGAAAGAATGAAAGAAAAAGCTACAACCATAGGAAAGCCTGATTTGACTTCCTATATGAGAAGGAATCGTATCGTTTCCAATGCCATTGATTTCAAAGACTTTCTCAGACCTGGGTGTGTCATAGTTCCCTAAGGGCCTTAATAGAACACCAAGCAGTGCTCACACCCAAGCTACACAACCAGAATAGATATGAGTGCAGTGTCAAAATGCCAACCCTCATGTGTCCAAGTTCAGAAGGAGCTCATAGGTCCCCTGGCAAGGCTCACATGAGGGGGAAAGAACTTAAGTCTAAGAAGAGAGTGAAAGTGCAAAAACAAAGTTTTAAGAGCCGAGGGAATAAAGGAGAGGGAAATGGTAATGCGAGACAGCCATTAACATTTCAGGAGGTCAATAACTTCACACAAAGGGGGTAGGGGATTGGGAATCCACTACAAGAAGCCTATACACTTGGGCATGGGTTAACTTTGAAAATGCACATCAATAGGAAGTGTTGACATGCCTATAAATCAACTAGAACTCACAACATATAAGGGAAACATGGAGGTTATGATCCTAGGAGGATCAAGTTTGGGTCATGCACAACAATTTTCAATGTTGTCATGCCCCAAACCAACCACAAGTATTAAAAGCATTTGGGATTCACAGGTCATAATACATTGATCCGGAATAGGAGAAGGAAAATTATAGCATGCTAAATAATGGTACTGGGTTAAATACAATCAGTAGGCAGACAAGAATGCAAGAAACAATAAATAAGCATGTTATTGTTGGTGCAGAAGACTTAAATAGAACATACCAGTAATCAATACAAATGCAGAAAATAAGCAAGTTTCCCCGCAGCCTAGCCTTGGGTTTCAGCCGGCTAGGTAAGGCAGCAATATAGTAGTAGCAGAGAAGAGAGAGAGTTTTAGTGTATTGTATGTTTGAACTCAAGTGTTATGCCTTGTGTTCGTGTCCTTGAAAGAAAAGAAGTACATGGTATTTATAGTTTTTTCGAAAACAAGTAAGGAAGAGGTAATAAGACACAAACATGGAAACAATCATGATTCGGAATCAATTATACAAATGATTCCCTTTAATTAAGGGAGCACCTGCTTAACGGACATTGACAGGTTTAAAATAAGGAAAGAAGTCAATTTGTCAACAGGCTGATAGTTACCATAAGAGAAGTAGTAAAACATTTAGCTAGCAATCGAGTGTAGGTATAGAGATACTCTAATTTTGGAAAGGATTTAGTAAGGCAAAACAGGAAAAGAATCAGTTAACTTTAGCGAGCAAGTGAAATTAGAGTTTCACAAAGGAAAAGTTTGAAATTAGTCACAAGTTTGAAAATCAGTCAAAGAAGGAGACTCAACATATAAATCGGGTGCATAAACATTATACATTCGAGGCCAAGCCTGTTGGCAAAAGGAAATAGCATATAATAGTAGCATAAAAAGAAAATTCAATAGATAGCAACAGAAGCATAATAGTCAGCTGAATCAATAGTGAAGAAACATAGAATATCAAAAGCATGCAAAGATCTCACAGTAGCAGGTGAGGAAAACCCCTTTTGAAGATTAGGGTTTTGAACATAATCGAGTTTTAGAGATGATAGAAACCCAGAATAAATAATAAAACAAAGGAACAAAAGGTTTCAAAAATAAAGAACTTCAAATGGAGTCATGCATTTAAATTAACAGTCTCAGACTTAAAGCCATAGGGTTTTCAGCAATAGAAGAATTTTAAAGATGGACAAACAAACAAATCAGATAACTCAAGCAAACAAACATTTGTCTAATAAAAAGTCAAAAGAAATTTGGGCTTTAACATGCAAACTCAGGCAGAAGGATAACACGAGCAAACATGCAACCATATGTCAAAATCAGTGAAGTTTTGAAATAGCTTAACAAGAAAACCCTAATTGAAAAAGAGAAAGAGTTTTGAAAGTAGAATTTTGAAAGAGAATTTGAGAAAAACACCTAGAAGTTCAGAGCAAACATAGATCTGAAACAGATCTAAAAGAAATCGGAAGAACCTTAGAGGTTAGGGTTTCAGAAGAACCCCAAGTGGTGAGAAAGGCTTTGAAAATCCTCGATCTAAGCAAGAGAGTCAAAAGTCTGACTCGACTAGCCATGACTGGCCGGTGAAAGGTTAGAGACGATCGGAGAATAGCCATGAACTGAAATCAAACAGGGTCTGGACCAAACTCTTTCAAGATCTAGCATTGAGAACATCAGAATCGAACATATAGAAGCCGTGGGGGTTGATACAGGTCTCCGATGACCTTAGAAGTCATATATTTGGGAGGTATTAGGGTTGTAGTTTGATGGCAGAGGCTAGGGTTAGAGAGGATTTGAGAGAAGATTAAGAGAGAAAGGGGATTTATAGGCGGTTGTAGTTAAGAATTGATTAGGTTTAGGGGATAGTTTGGGTTAAAAAAGGAAGGGATTAATAAGAGCCGTTGATCTAAATGATCAACGACTTGGATTAGGTGGGAGTTCGGGTGGGTCATTTAAATGGGTAAAGGGTCAGATTTGAAGGGAATTGGGTCAGGGTAAAATTGGGTTTAAATTCGAAGTCCAATTCAGGCTATAAGTCAAATGCAATAGGGGCTAGATTTTAAATAGCCACTTTTCCCTTATTTATTTTATAAAAAATAGAAAATTAATATCTAACAACAAATTAAAAGCAAAAAAATGATTTATAATTTATAATTTTCAATGTAAAAATATCGGACTTTATATTAATAAATATAAACGCAGTTAAATCTTAGAATAGGCTAATATTGTAATTATATGCAATTTATCTTAAAAATATTTAATAGTTTTGTGAAAATATGCAAAATTATCTTAGCTATATATTTTCATAAATATGAGAGTCCAATAAATGAATAATCAAAAGTAATAATTTGGAAATTATTATTGGATTTTTATGGATAAAATAGGGCAATAAATTGATTTAAAAATCTTTAAATATTAAGAAAAGATAAGAAAACATTTGGAAATACTTATATATATATATATATATATATATATATATATATTT
>MU779834.1:131542-143202 GCA_026770625.1 Nicotiana glauca | reverse complement strand
ATATATATATATATATATATATATATATATATATATATATATATATATATATATATATATATATATATATATATATTTGCACATACTATTTTGAAAGTATTTTGTATATTAAAAATATAAAGGAAAAAATTGGATATCAACAGCTGCCCTCTTTACCCGGGAAGGATAAAAGAGTTGTCGGGTAAAGATATGATAGCCAAATTTTGACCGAACGAAATAGCTTGAAGAAGATAGGTCGTGCCCTAGATTTTGAGCTGCCTACATATCCCTTGTTTTTACAGGAATCATGTCGTATGTAGTTCAGGATCCGTTGGCGGAGTATGCCGATAGGTACTTTCCAAGAACAGACGCATTGTTTCGTTCAGGGTGAGTGAAAGGCTTACGGGAATAGTTAGGTCTGATGTGGTTGCGGGCACTAAAGTGGAAATGCTTCTGTCGGGACGGCTGTTGCTCGCCAGTTTACCTGCAAATAAGTATTACAAGCATATATTGTGCGTAAATTTAGACATGATACAAATTCCTGTCAGACCATGAATGTTGTCTTTGAACGGTTATGATGATGTCTTTAGAGCATGATGTCCTGGGCCATGAAATGATGCTCTCGGGCTATGAAAATGGTGCCTCCGAACCATGATACCTTTGAAAACAGATATGTAAAAAGTTGAAGGGTATCCTCAGGCCATGGCATGGTGTTCACGGGCTATGAGGATGGTGCCTCCGAACGATGACGCCTTTGGATAATTTGGCGATATTTCAGTCCATGAAAGATGCAGTAGCATGGGCGATCTTTTAGCGGTGCAATGTGGCAATCTTTCAGCCGTGCAATGTGGCGATCTTCATCCGTGCAATGTGGCGATCTTTCAGTCGTGCAATATGGCGATCTTTCAGCCGTGCAATATAGTGATTTTCCATCTGTGCAAATGTGGCGATCTTTTAGCCATGCAAATGTGGCGATCTTTCAGCCCATGAGATGCAGAGGGAGGTAGATCTTAACCTCTAAAGGCAAAATGGTAGCCTTATGCAATGTAGAGATGCAGATGGAGTCAACGTTTAGTCTTGAAAGGCAGAATGGTAGCCTTATGCAATGCAGAAATGCAGATAGAGACAATGTTGTCTCAGAAGACAGAATGATAGCCTTATGCAATGCAGAAAAATGCAGATGGAGATAGCGTTTAGTGTCGGAAGGCAGAATGGTAGGCTTATGCAATGTAGAAATGCAGATAGAGACATCGTTTAGCCTCGGAAGGTAGAATGGTAGCCTTATGCAAGAAATAAATGGTGAGCGATAACAGAGCTTTCTTAGCTGATAGTAGATTGCGATATCGTGACTGCCGGGGACACTGTGACGCACGGAACATCAATGGTGTGTGTGGATAGTAAGCACAATGGTTCTGAGAGTTTTCTACTTGAGTAATGTTTGTGAGTGTATAGTATGTTTGATGATTTTGTAATCCAAGTGCGTGCATTCAAAGAAAAATCATGAGTTGTAAAGGGGGGAAGGTTAGTTCGTATCCCCGCTGGCTCTTCTTGACCTGCTCAGCTTTGATCTAATGATGTTGTAGGTATCGTTGGGGTAGCATTTCTAAACGAATCAATTTCAATAGATAAACATGTATGATTTTGTAAAAACATGACATAGATGTATATAAAAGATAGTTTTTAGATGAACCGACGACTGTGATGCAGTTCGAGACATTGCAACCTCTCTCGCTATGGAATTTTGAGGGTTCTTCTCAAAATTCTGCCCCAGTTTGATGGGCTGATGCTTCTAACAGCTATTTGTGTGACGATCGGATTAAATTACTTCAAAATTTTGAGTTTCCTCCTCAAAATTCTGCCCAGTTTCAAATTTGGGGGAAATGAAAATTTTATTTAATTGTGACCAAACCCATAAGGCTGCCTACATATCCCCTCTTAAATGGGAATCATGTCAGACGTAGTTCAAATTACATCATATAGGGAAAACATGGAGATTACACATAGTAACGCTTAACTGCATCTAAATTAATCGGCTTTGGCTAGACTTCTCCGTCCATTTCTACATGTATGAGGGCTCCTCCTATCAAAACCCGATGAACCATGTATGGACCTTTCCAACTGGGAGAGAATTTCCCTTTGTCTTCACTTGATGTGGAATTCTTTAACACCAGCTACCCTGGTGTGAACTTTCTCAGCTTGACTCTTTTGTTAAAGGCTCTGGACATCCTGTTTTGATGAATTTGACCATGGTAAACTGCATTTATTCTCTATGCGTCTATAAGGGCTAGTTGCTCATAGCGACTTTTCACCCATTTTGCATCATCGAGCTCAGCTTCATGTATGATCCTTAAGGAAGGAATTTCTACTTCGACGGGAATGGCGGTTTCTGTACTATAAACCAGCATATAAGGGGCCCCCCCAGTTGATGTGCGGCTTGTCGTTCGATAACCTAACAGAGAAAATGATAGATTTTGTGCCATTATTGATGCTTCTATATCATCTTTCTCAATATCTTTTTGATATTCTTTTTGGCGGCTTCCACAGCTCCAGTCATTTGAGGCCTATAAGATACAGAATTCTTGTGTTTTATCTTGAAGGTTTCACACGTAGATTTTATCAAGTCGCTATTGAGATTGGATCCATTATCAGTAATGATTGAATCTGGAATCCCAAATCGGCAAAAAATATGGTCGCGGACAAAGTCTGCCACAACTTTCATAGTAATTGCTCTGTAAGATGTTGCTTAAACCCACTTGGTGGAGTAGTCAATTGCCACTAGGATGAATCTATGTCTGTTGGAAGTGGCAGGCTCGATTGGTCCTATAACATCCATCCTCCAAGCGGCGAACGGCCACAGTGATCTTGTTACATGGAGCTCATTTGGAGGAACCTTTATCATGTCTGCATATATTTGACAGCAGTGGCATTTTCGGACATACTGGATGGAGTCCATTTCCATAGTCATCCAAAAGTAACCAGCCCGAAGTATCTTCTTTACTAAAGCAAAGCCGTTCATATGTGGACCGCAGGTCCCAGTGTGGATTTTCTCTAGTAGCTTGGATGCTTCATTTGCATCGACACACCTTAGTAGTCCCAGATCAGGTGTCCTCCTACATAGGATTCCTCCGTTGTGAAAGAAATTGTTGGGCAATCTCCATAGTGTGCATTTCTGAGTATGATTGGCAAGCTCCGGGTGCTCACCTTTGCCAAATATTCCTTGATATCCTGAAACCAAGGCTTTCTGTCTGCTTCCTCTTCAACATGGGCACAGTATGCTGGCTGATTATGAATTTCCACCAGAATGGGATCAATGAAATTCTTGTCTGGATGATGTATCATAGATGATATGCCAGCCAAAGCATCGGCGAACTCATTATAGGTTCTGGGAACATGCCGGAACTTCGTTCTCGTGAACATCTTTCTTAACTCCTGTATATGATGTAGATACGGAAGTATCTTGGAGTTGTTGGTCACCCATTCTTCTAGTACCTAATGTATAAGAAAGTCTGAATCTCCAATTACTAGCAACTCTTGCACGTTCATGTCAATGTCCATCTTGAGCCCTAGGATGCAGGCTTCATACTCGGCCATGTTGTTGGTGCACGGGAACTTAAGTTTGGCAGACATCAGATAATGCTGACCGATTTTTGATACTAGGAATACTCCTATGCCAACTCCTTTGAAATTTGCTGCTCCATTGAAAAACATTCTCCAACCATGATAGGATTCTGCAATGTCTTCACCTATGAAAGATACCTCTTGATCGGGAAAATATGTTTTCAAAAGTTCATATTCTCCATCTATGGGGTTTTTAGCAAGGTAGTCTGCAAATGCTCGTCCCTTGATTTCCTTCTGAATTACGTATACAATATCGAATTCACTTAGCAGGACTTGCCACTTGGCTAGCTTGCCAGTGGGCATGGGCTTCTGAAAGATGTACTTTAAAGGATCCATCCTTGATATGCAATATGTAGTATAGTCACAGAAGTAATGCTTCAGCTTCTGGGCCACCCAAGTCAGAGCACAGCAGGTGCGCTCTAATAGAGAATACCGGGCTTCGTATAGAGTGAACTTCTTGCTGGTATAGTAAATGGCATGTTCTTTTCTACCTGTTTCATCATGCTGCCCCAAGACACAATCGAAGGCACCATCTAGTATTGCGATGTAGAGTAGTAGGGGTCTACCTGGATCGGGCGGGACCAAAATTGGTGGTGTTGACAGGTATTGCTTGATTCGGTCGAAAGCTTTTTGGCAGTCATCAGTCCATTTGGTAGCAGCGTCCTTCTTCAACATCTTAAAGATTGGCTCACAGATAACTATGGACTGTACTATGAACCGGCTGATATAGTTAAGTCTTCCCAAGAAACTCATCACATCCTTCTTGTTCTTTGGCGGTAGTAGTTACTGAATGTCCTTGACCTTTGATGGATCCAATTCTATTCTCTGACGGCTCACAATAAACCCAAGCAACTTTCCGATGGTAACCCCAAATGCACACTTTGCAGGATTCAGTTTCAGGTTGTACCTTCACAGTCTGTTGAAGAACTCCCTCAAATCTTCTATATGATCAATGGACCTTATGGACTTAATGATGACATCATCCATATATACCTCAATTTCTTTATGTATCATATCATGAAAAATGGTAGTCATGACCCTCATGAAGGTGGCCCCTGCATTCTTGAGGTCGAGCGACATAATTTTGTAACAACACATTCCCCACGATGTAATGAAAGCCATTTTATCAGCATCTTTCTCATCATCCAGATTTGATGATAACCGGCGAAGCAATCAACGAATGACTGTAACTCGTTCTTGAAGCAATTATTGATCAGGATATGTATATTTGGAAAGGGGTAGTCATCTTTCGAACTGGCTCGGTTGAGATCTCGGTAGTCGACACAGACTCTTACCTTCCCGTCCTTCTTTTGTACTGGTACAATGTTGGCTAACCATGTCGAGTATTCTACTACCCTGAGAACTTTAGCTTTGACTTGCTTAATGATTTCTTCCTTGATTTTCAAACTCATGTCTGGCTTGAACTTCCTGAGCTTCTGCTTTACCGGCGGACATGTCGGATTAGTTGGCTGTTTATGGGCCATAATAGAAGTACTTAGACCAGTCATGTCGTCATATGACCAGGCAAATATGTCCTGATATTCCCTTAGAAATTTTGTGTATTTCTTCTTTTCTGATGGTGACAAATGAATGCCGATTCATGTTTTCCTTGACATTCTCTGCATCTCCCAGATTAACAATTTCTGTCTCGTCCAAGTTGGACTTTGGTCGATTTTCAAAGTTCTTAACTTCTTTGACGATCTCCTCGGGTATGTGATATTCTTCTGAATCAATGTCTATTTGTTGCATTGTCTCATTACATGTCACAGTCATTGGTTCATCAAGATAAGTAATGGTAATACTGTATAAGTAAAATAATGAGAGAAAAATAATAATGAGTGTTGATTCATAAGAAAAAAAATTGAAGTGCTTTGATAAATTCCATAACTATTTTGAACATTGAAGATCTTATTTCGGAAATCAAAATACAAAAAGAAAAATTAGCTAGTTAAAATAAAAGATAGTGCATGATGCTTGTTCAACCTTGCTACCCCGAGGCTCGCCGGGCTTTGGTGGTTCTGATGGTCCAGTTGTTGTGGTATGCTCCTCTACTCACGGCTTTTATGGAAGGACCTTTCTCCCCCTCTTCCTCGAAAATAACACAGCAGTCCATGTGATTGTCTTCTAAGAACAAGTTCTTTACCGCAGCAAGTGCCTCTACTTCGTCTGTCCTATAAACAATGTCAGCCTATTGGAAATTCTGATCCAAAGGCAGTATTGGTTGTTCCAGTGGGTAGTAAGGACTGAGCCATGGTGGCTACCAGTTGTTAAATTCCTCCCAAGTGTACTCATATCCTAGACCAAAAGTAGTGCCGTACTTTTTGAGCTTTATGGGTTTAGCAATCCCCTGGAGGTTCTTGCCAAGCCCCTTGCTAGGTTCGTACCCACTCCTGTTCAATATTCTCTCAATCTTGTTGTCCTACCATTTATCTTTGTCAACAACATTGACTCACTCGATGTGGTGATAGTTGTCTCCACCTAACTTTCTTCTTCCCCCTATTGTCAGAATAGTCTGACGGCTGTATGTAGGATTGCTGGCATCACTATGAATGATCACTTCCTGGTGATTCCATTCAAATTTCATGGCCTGATGTAGTGTTAAAGCCACAGCCTCTGCAGAATGAATCCAAGGGTGTCCTAACAGCAGGTTGTAGGATGCTGGCATATCTATCACTTGAAAGTCAACCTCGAACCAAGTCAATCCCACCTGAAGACACAGGCTAATTTCATCGATGGTGGACCTCTGGGATCCATCAAAAGCTTTCACGTTGATCGCTCCTTCTTTTATTTCGTGCAGTCCTTTACCCAGCTTCTTGAGTGTTATTAATGGACATATATTAAGGCCGGAACCCCCATCAATCAGGATCCTAGTGATGAAATAGTCTTCACATTGTACGGTGATATGTAATGCTTTGTTATGACCCAGCCCTTCAGGTAGCAGCTCGTCCTCATAGAAAGTGATTTTGTGGCTTTCTAACACTTTTCCCACCATATTGGCCATTTCTCCACCAGTGATGTTACTTGGCACGTATCCCTCACTTAGTACCTTCAACAGAGCATTTTTGTGTGTCTTGGAGTTCTGCAACAAAGAGAGGATAGATATCTGTGTTGGCGTTTTGTTTAGTTGGTCAATGATTGAATACTCTTTGGTCTGTATCTTCCTCCAAAGGTCACATGGGCATGTCTCAATGATGAGTGGCCGGTTGGAAGCTTGCTTACTTGACTCAGCTAAGTGCTCTGGGGTATAGACTCTTACAATCCTTGTCATACCCTGTGCTGCAATAGTTTCTTCAAACCTGACTTTACTCTTCCTCTTAGCCTCGTCCGTATAATCCCAAGGGATAGCTTTTGTATGGAATTATGGCACGGTGGTCATTACCACTAGAATTGGTGCGGCTACCTTTACTTTAAATGGGACATGTTCCTTGGGTGGTAAAATTGTAACCCCAAACGGTGTTGGTGCTTTGGCTGATGGTGCTGCCTCAAACTCAAGCGGGATAGACACGTCTACCTCTGTAACCTCGGATGGTTGAATATGGACCATGATGGTGTTATGGGTAACTGTTGGCTTCTTTGGATCATCGCCTTCTATGATCAATCCAATGGATCCCTCGGGATCCCAATCATCTTCTATTTCAATCATGTGAACACCCCCACCCTTGTGATCTGGTAAGGGGTTGTTACGAATATTCGGAGCGTCTTTCTTTGCTACGATGACCTTGTTATCAATTAAGGACTGTATCTTGTCCTTTAAAGAGCAGCATTCATCGATGGTGTGCCTCTTCATGCCAGAATGGTATGCACAAGATTTGTTTCGGTTAACCTACTAAGAAGAATTCTTAGGGGTTGAAGCAGGGGTAAGGGTGACGTAACCGGCAGTTTGGAGTCTCTCATATAGCTTATCAATAGGTTTGGAAATGGCTGTGTACTGTTGGGGGACTCCGATCAAGGTTAGGTCGGGGCCTAGGAAAGTTTTGGCATCTGGGGGGTGATTGGTAATGAGATGGTTGGGCATTGTATGCTTGGTATACATGTGCAGGTTGGGAATATCTGGGTGAGGTAGGCTGATATGTGGGAGGTGGATGTGATAGATAAGTCGGTGCTGGGGTCGGGAAGAAGGTGCTTGGTAGTTTGGAGCTGACTGATATGTAAATGGAGGCGTAGGCTAGGTTTGGTATTTGAGGGGAGACTTGGTCCTTTGTGCGACCATTACAGCCCCATGTCTCTCTTCTTAGATGTGATGACCCGACCCGTCGTCTTATGAGTTACTGCCCCGTTTCCCCTTTATTGTGTAGCTTCATGTTTCAATATCAGTATTTGAGTCGATTGGGTGTAATTGAATTGGTTTTGGTCGAAAATATGGCACATAGCCTCTTAGAAGAAAGCTTGTTTTAGAAAAATCAATCGGAAGTTGACTATGTGGTTAGAGGGCTTGGATGTTAATTTTGGTGGTTCGGTTAGCTCCGGGTGATAATTTAAGGCTTAGGAGCGCAATCGGAATTAATTTAGGAGGTCCGGTGAAGAAGTTAGCCTATTTTGGCGAAGTTGGAATTTTGGCGAATTTCGGTTGATAGGTGAGATTTTGATCCGAGGGTCGGAATGGAATTCCGGGAGTTCCAAAAGCTTCGTTAGGTGATTTTGGATATGTCTGCAAATTTTCAGGCCATTCGGACATCGTTTGGTCGGGTTTTTGATTGAATGTTGGTTTCAGAAGTTAAAGTTGAAACTTAGGCTTGAATTCGTCATGATTCGATGGTTTCTGTGATTTGGAGTAGGTTGGTGGTTTTGGTTGAGGTCCCGGGGGCCTCGGGGTTATTCCGAGTGGTTAAACGGACCATTTTTGGTTATGGAACACAGCAGATTTTCTGCTGGAGTGTTGCAGGTATGTTAGTCATCGCGTTCGCGTAAGGAGTACCGCGAACGCGTAGAGGAAAATTGGATCCCTGGAATTTTTGCCTTCGCTTTCGCGAAGTGGAGGCCGCGTTCGCGAAGCATTGGCATTTTGGCCATCGCGTTCGCATGAAGGGCGACGCGTTCGCGTAGGCCTGGAAGCCTGACCATCGCGTTCGTGGGAGGGAAGTCGCGTTCGCGTAGAAGGGCCTGGGAGCCTAGTTCATTTAGGCATCGCATTCACGATGAATGTATCGCGTTCGTGTAGAGCATTTGGGATTTTCAGAAATTTGGTCTTCGCGTTCGCGTGAGAGGGATCGCGAACGCGATGAAGGATTTTCATGCCTGGACAGAATGTTTTAAGAACATTTCGCCAGCACCCCAACTCATTTCTTCCTCCATTTTTGAGCACCTTGGGAGCATTTTGACGGGAAGTAAGGTGGTTTCGACTGGGAATTGATTGAAGGTAAGTTTTATGAGTTAAATACATGATTTTATTGTAGAATCATCCTTGAAATTCATGAAAACATAGCAAAATTGTAAGAAATTAGGGCTTGGAGCAAAAACTCTAAATTTGGGATTTGAGGGGCCGTTTGTGGTCCGATTTGGGAGTTCTTGGTATGTACGGACTCGTGGCGAGACAAGGATTCCGGAATTATGAATTTCAAAATTTTTTGAGACGTGGGCCCGGGGCTTGGGTTTTGCCAATTTCGTATTTTTGAGTATTTTTCGAGATCTTTCGATTAGGTTATGTCCCATTAGCATATTGTGATATATTTGCCCTGATTTTGGATAGATTTGAGGTGCGTGGAGGCTGGTTTGAGGGGAAAAGGCATCGCGGGCTTGAGTTTTCGCCGGTTCGAGGTGAGTAATACTTGGGAATGATATCCTGAGGGTTGAAACCCCGGATTTGCGCATCTAAATGCTGTATTGAGGTGACTTGCACGCTGGACCTGAGCGTGGGGTAGAGCACTGTTGGGGATCGTGATTGGTCCGTCCCGGTTGTTGGTTTTTACCGCGTATTTGCAAATGATTTATTGTATTCATTATGACTTGGGCTCATTGCCATACTTGGGGCTTATTGCCGATTGTTTGAACTCTTTATGAACTATCATCACTATTTCCCCTCACTATTTGAATTATGATTTGAACTCAGTCCGTGTGATTTACACTGTTTTATGAACTCAGCTATATTTTACTCAAACTTGGAGTTTTAAACGATATCTGAACTATCATTTGAGTTGAGTAGTATTGTTTTAATGATGCACGAGGGCCTTTTTGACCATTGTTGGATTGATTGAGGCCGAGGGCCATATGTGAGGGCAGGAGGAGTGATGTGAGGAGGCTTACAGGCCTTGATTGTTATGTGTGCATATGCATATACATGCATGGATCGGACTGCACGCCGCAATAATATATAATATGGATCGGACTGCACGCTGCAGTAATATATAATATGGATCGGACTGCACGCCGCAGTAATATATAATATGGATCCGACCGCACGCCGCAGTAATATATTATATGGATCGGACTGCACGCCGCAGTGATATGTTATGTGGATTGGACTGCACGCCGCATTATTATTGCGCTTGGGCTGTAGGAGCCCCTCCGGAGTCTGTACACACCCCCACTGAGCGCAGGGTACCCATGGATCGGGCTACGCGCCGTAGCGGTCATATGCATTGCATTGCATTCATGGACCCACTCCTGTTTGTACTACGTGGCATGACATTTAGCACTCATATATCATTGGAATACATATTGTTACTTGCCTTGTTGACCAGATACTCTGGTGTTACGTGTTATGGAGTGCTGAGCCCGAGAGGCTGATATTATGCTTGGTGAGTTGGGAGTGCTGAGCCCGAGATGGCTGAGGTTGTACTTGGTGAGTTGGGACTGAGCCCGCGGGGCTGATACTGCACTGAGAGGTTGATACTGAGCCCACGGGGCAGATTTCTAACTATTTCCTACTTGTTGAAACTTATTTTGCAACTGCTGAAAAGACATACTTTCAAAAGAGATTTTTAACTGAGTTTGAAGTTTTCTAAAGAATTTTCTCTATGTTACGGTTTTACTATCTTTCTCAGAGGGTTGTACTGTCTTTTATAGCATTTTGGTGTGCCCATACGTGTTTTCTTATCGCTCAGTTATTATTTTCTCTTATTACCACTGAGTTGGAAGTACTCACTTTACTCCATGCACCTCGCGTGCAGTTGCAGGTACGGTTTCACCCGGTAGCGGGTTAGTAGCGGATTGAAGGTATTGCTATCGTAGCTAAGCAAGGTGACCGCCGGCGTTCGCGGCACCGAGATTCTTCTCCTTCTTGTTTTCCAGATTTTACTCTAGGTATTATATATTTTAATTTGTAATAAGGAGCCTCCAAGATGCTCGTGACTTGTGACACCCCGGTCGGGCTGTATTGGGCTGTATTCATATTGATTAGTATCATAAATTCATATTCGAACTGCTATATAATAGATTAACTGCTTTAAGTTGTGTTCTGGGATGGTCTGGCTGGCCTTGTCTTCATGAGAGGCGCCATCACGACTGGGTTTGGAAATTGGGTCATGACAAGTTGGTATCAGAGCCTAGGTTACTAGGTCTCACGAGTCATGAGCAGGTTTAGTAGAGTCTCGCGGAACAGTACGGCGACGTCTATATTTATCCTCGAGAGGCTGCAGAACCTTTAGGAAAACTTCACTTTCTTGGAATTCTTATCGTGTGTACTTGATTCAGCTTGAGATATAGTTCTTGAAATTCCTGCCACACGTCTGTATGCGCACGTGAGTGCTCAGTAGTATATGTGCCTGGATGGCTTGTGATTTTCCGATCGAGGGGCGAGATGTAATCCCCGTGAGTTCGTGTTGGGCCAGTGTGGAGGACTTGAGGCCGGATAGCTACATAATGAGTATGTTGGTACTGTGTAATGATTCTATATGACTTGGTAATGACGAAGAAGTCTGCAGGATAATAGATGAACTGTTGGTGATTCGTTTTCTATTGTGATTCGTTGTGTAGCCCCAAGTTATGGGCGTGTTGTTAGGATGGTTTTGGTGATTCTCTGACAGGTGGATAGGCTCAATTACAAAGGAAACTCTGCCAAAATTTTTGAAAAATTTGGGGACTTAGTATAAATTTTGTTGACTAGAGTGGGCTTAACTGTTGCGGAA
>MU779834.1:78152-126495 GCA_026770625.1 Nicotiana glauca | reverse complement strand
TATTGTTTTACTGATGCCCGAGGGGATTTTTGACCATTGTTGGACTGATTGAGGCCGAGGGCCATATGTGAGGGCAGGAGGAGTGATGTGAGGAGGCTTTCAGGCCTCGAGTGTTATGTGTGCATATGCATATACATGCATGGATCGGACTGCACGCCGCAGTAATATATAATATGGATCGGACTGCACGCCGCAGTAATATATAATATGGATCGGACTGCACGCCGCAGTAATACATAATATGGATCGGATTGCACGCCGCAGTAATATATGATATGGATCGGACTGCACGCCGCAGTGATATGTTATGTGGATCGGACTGCACGCTGCAGTATTATTGCGCTTGGGCTGTAGGAGCCCCTCCGGAGTCGGTACGCACCCCCAGTGAGCGCAGGGTACCCATGGATCGGGCTACGCACCGTAGCGGTCATATGCATTGCATTGCATTCATGCACCCACTCCTGTTTGTACTACGTGGCATGACATTTAGCACTCATATATCATTGACATATATATTATTACTTGCCTTGTTGACCAGATACTCTGGTGTTACGTGTTATGGAGTGCTAAGCCCGAGAGGCTGATATTATGCTTGGTGAGTTGGGAGTGCTGAGCTCGAGATGGCTGAGGTTGTACTTGGTGATTTGGGAGTGAGCCCGCGGGGCTGATACTGCACTGAGAGGTTGATACTGAGCCCAAGGGGCAGATTTCTGACTGTTTCCTACTTGTTGAAACTTATTTTGCAACTGTTGAAAAGACATACTTTCAAAAGAGATTTTTAACTGAGCTTGAGGTTTTCTAAAGTATTTTCTCGATGTTACGGTTTTACTATCTTTCTCAGAGGGTTGTACTGTCTTTTATAGCATTTTGGTGTGCCCATACGTGTTTTCTTATCGCTCAGTTATTATTCTCTCTTATTACCACTGAGTTGGAAGTACTCACTTTACTCCCTGCACCTCGCGTGCAGTTGCAGGTACTGTTTCACCCGGTAGCGGGTTAGTAGCGGATTGAAGGTATTGCTATCGTAGCTAAGAAAGGTGACCGTCGGCGTTCGTGGCACCAGGATTCTTCTCCTTCTTGTTTTCTAGATTTTACTCTAGGTATTATATATTTTAAATTGTAATAAGGATCCTCCTAGATGCTCGTGACTTGTGACACCCCGGTCGGGCTGTATTGGGCTGTATTCATATTGATTAGTATCATAAATTCATATTCAAACTGCTATATAACAGATTAACTACTTTAAGTGGTGTTCTGAGATGGTCTGGCTGGCCTTGTCTTCACGAGAGGCGCCATCATGACTGGGTTTGGAAATTGGGTCGTGACATTAGACATACCACCAAATTGTAAGGCCTTATTTGTGTCTTGTAAGGTATTGAAGTTTGTAACCATGCCGCTTTTGATACCTTCTTCAATTTACTCACCCAGCTTGATGATGTCGGAAAACTTATGATTTTCAATCAACATTAGTCGTTCATAATACTGCGGGTCCTGGGCTCAGATAAATAATTAGTTCATCTGTCCTTCCTCTAAGGCAGGATTGACCTGAGCGGCTTTTGACCTCTAGCGAGTAGCATACTCGCGAAATGTTTCTGTAAGATTCTTCTTCAGATTTTGAATGTAGAATACATCTGGTGCATTTCCTGTGTTATATCTGAACCTGTCCATGAAATCAGAGGCCATTCCTACCCAATTTGACCATTTCTTAGGATCTTGGCTGATATACCAGGATAGTGCATCTCCCTTTAGACTCCTCATGAATAGCTTCATGCGGATCCTTTCGTCATTTCCTACTCCGACTAGCTTGTCGCAGTATATTCTTAGATGAACCCTCGGATCGCTGGTACTGTGAAACATCTCGAACATGGTAGGTTTGTATCCCTCTGGCAGTTAAACATCTAGTTGTATGTAGAGATCTTCATAGTTCAACCATTTGACACCTTTGCTTTCCTCGACGCCTTGGATTCGGCTAGTCAAAATCTTAAGCTCTTCAGCCAGGTTCCTGATGAGTAGATCCTTCTCCTCAGACTCAGGGGTGAAAGATGTAAGTTGGGTGGAGAGTGGCATGGTCTCTAGGTAAATAGGGTTGTTGTAGTAGTGGAAGTGGTCATTTTTCGAGTCTTGTTGTTCGGGGATGAGTAACGGGTTATTTTTTGGTATGCGGCAAGTGTTGCATTGATTCTTTGTTGGAATAGTGGGACGATTTGGTTGCTTTTGTGGAGGTGTGGGATTTTAGCCATTCGGGAAGATGGGGTCTGGGGTGCTTAGGGAGAAAGATAGGTTGGCTAGGTTCCGAACCTGATCAAGCTCTTTTTAGAATTTCAGCAGATTTTGTTTGAGTTGGGACGCATTTTCCTTGGAAACCTGGGTACCATGACCATAAGTGACCTCTACCCGTTCAGTCGAGTTCTCCTTTCTGGCATTGTTCGAATCTTCCATTTTCCCTTTGTTCTTGTTTTTGACAGGACTAAGAGGAGGAGTGGGTGGAGGGCCCTTGGATCTTATGGAATAGGATGATGTTGCCAGAGTGCTCGAACTAACCTTTAGGGAGGGGAATAACAAAACAATAAAAGAAAAGGATAACTAAGTTATTGACGATCATAAAAAATGTTGCAATATTTAAGCACATAGTGCGGAAATATAAAGCGTGTCCTAATTTGGGAGCCTCGTTGTGCCCGAGGTAGGCCTAAAGACAAGTTAATTTGGAGAACTTAGGATATAAATACCTCATTTTATTTATAAAAGAGAGGAATCCCAAACTGGCACATAAATAAACAGGAAATGGAAATCACTAATGGCCATTGGCCTTAGAAAAATTCCTATCTACTTGGTCCCAAAAGGACCTTCCCCAGGTTGAATGCTCTCGTTGATCAAATCCTCCAGCTCGCATAGGTTCACCAGTAAAAATGCCTTTGCCAAGTGTTATCCTTCATTTCCTTCAGAGTTCTGGCAGTCGGTGACTCTTTTCGTCACATTTCCTTCCAATTGCAGCAAATTGTATTCCCAATATTCTAACTTTTTTCTAGCTTTGGTGGCTCTCTCTTTCCACTCATTGATTTGTTCATTGATGGAAGATTACTCCACCAGTATAGCAAGAGTGGGGTCGTGCTAATCATACCAAAACTAGGGACCTCATGCCTCATTTTCTACAAAACAAAAGGGTTAGACCCTTACCCCCACCAGACTCGACTATTTAATACCAATAATTAGCATAACACATTTTAGTTCTCCAAATAAATGCACAGAACCTGGTAGTTTCCGTTTGGGTTTTGGGGAAACCTAGTGGACTTTGGACAATGCTATCTTAAAGAGTCATTATACGGACAACATAACTGACTCGGTTAGGTTTGACCATGATGCATGCATAGTTTAAACATAGTAAGGTTTCTATCGGGTTTTAGACTGGTATCCTTGAGCGGACAACTCAAGGGAGAAAGGCATGAAATCGTCAACTACACCGTTGATCGACTGGATTTACCCAAATATGCCTTTTTCAAATTTAGGGGGTAATAACATAGGAAAGGTGCAACCACTCATTATAAGCGTTGCTATGGGATTTGTTTGACACGAGTGGAATATGATGTTGAGCATGATTATGCAATAAATAAATAAAAACATGTTGTCACGTATTTGCATGTTTAAAAAAGCAGTAAATACAACAGTTCATAGTTTAAAGCAGCAGTAAAGGAAAGAAACAAAAAAGATAAGTCAGTTTTGCAATTGAAAAGGGAATTGAATGCTTAAGGTAATTTAACAAGTATTTGCACATAAAGAGATATAGATTCACAAAAATAGTCTGAAATGGTAAAAGCCTAGATAATCCCCAGCAGAGTTGCCATGCTGTCGCGCCCCCTTTTTTCTCACAAAATCGGGTTTATGACATTTGGTATAGGACAACTCATATCTTTTGGGAACTGGGTTTAGCATTTGAAGAGTTGCCACCTAATGAGTTAAGGTGCATTAGGACACCAATAGAGATTCAATTCTAAGTTCGTTTAATAACCAGAGATAGGGTAAGGGCTTGAATTATCCCAAAGAGAAGGAGTTAGTCACCCCCCAGGAACCACTAGTGTGGTTCCTGGCTAGAAAGTTATTATGAATTTGGGATGAAATTAACATACAAATAGATAAGGCTCAAATAAGAGGGGATTTAATACACAACTGGTTTGAAAGAAAACAAAGTTTGAAAGAGCAATTAAAAGAGCTGATTTTAAACAAGTAGTTGCAATGCTTTTAAAAGAAAAGGGAAGTAAAAGAAGGAGGGGGGGGAGGTCCTAGGTTTATATTTAATATGGATCACATCAATGCAATACCCGGTAATCACTCCTCAAGAGAGAGGCTACACGTGGTATTAGCGTACCGGTCATCATATACATATCTACCCTTTCCCACCCCGTTTAAGTTACTAAAGCACGGGTTGGTCTCGATTACAATTGCATGCTGTTGTTCGTCCCATTGCTATCAGTCCCGGAGGTACTGAGGACCACTATTCCTAAAGGGAAGGGATATTAGGCTGATTGGTTTCAAAGGATAAAAATATACGGCGACATACTAAAACACATAATGCATGTTGGGGAAAACACATAAACAGATAAAGACCCAGGTATACCTCCTTCACCAAAGCAATTAGATAGCATGACTTAAACAAAAGCAAAGTCTGAATTTTATAGAAGTCCTAAAGCAAGGGATTTTGAGTCAGAGCCAGATTCATCAGATACCTCAGATAAGAAGCCCAAATCAGGCATGCCTGCTAGTTTGAGCAGTTACTAGTTAACAGAGGTGAATTCAGTTTTATTGTTGTTATTACCTAGGCTTGCCTAAGTCTTTAGACAGAGTCCTATATGTATGATATCTACTTAATTTAGATTGCGGTGAAACTGTAATACCTCAAAAATGATTTATTTGAAATTCTATAGGCATGCTTGCTAAACCTCGTTAAGTAAGTGACTTAGATTATTTAACACTGATTCAGAATAGACTGATTTAAAATGGACTAGTTTAAGGTTCTGTAGGTGATAGTTTCTATTATTGCTGATTTAAACCTTATGAACATGATAGCTAGCATTGAATGTGAATGAAGAGAATCATATTTATCTAAGTATCTCTATAGGCATGATTTCTATATTTTACTGATTTCAGCATTACGAACATGACATTTATTTTTTAGCCGTTTAGAACCTAAAACATGATAACTAACTGGCATGTAGAATTTAAATATGTCCTATAGGCAGGTTATCTAGGTGTGACATTGACCATGAAGAAATTGAGATAAAACTTATAGTCATGGTGTCTAAAATGCAGTATTGAACAGAAAGAATATAAAACAGTCCTATAGGCATGCTTTCTACCCTTGAGCATAAATGATCACCCAGCCTTTTTCACTAGCCAACCCTCAAATGTTTATTACAACTTATTACAAACCAGAAATGTTGAATTACAAAAGAAAGAATGAAAGAAAAAGCTACAACCATAGGAAAGCTTGATTTGACTTCGTATCTGAGATATGCAAGGAACCGTATCATTGACAATGCCATTGATTTCAAAGCCTTTCTCAGACCTGGGTGTGTCAGAGTTCCCTAAAGGCCTCAATAGGACCCCGGGCAGTGCTCACACCCAAGCTACATAACCAGAATAGAGATGAGTGTAGTGTGTAAATGTCAGCCCTCATGCGTCTAAGTTCAGTGGGAGATCATAGATACCAAGGCAAGGCTCACATGAGGGGGAAGAACTTAATTCTAAGAAGAGAGTGAAAAGCACAAATAGAATTTAAGAGTTGAGGGAATAAAGGAGAGGGAAAGGGCAATAGGAGAAAGCCATTAACATTTTAGGGAGTCAATAACTTCACACAAAGGGGGGAGGGGATTGGGAATTCATTGCAAGAGGCCTATACACTTGGGCATGGGTTAACTTTGGACATGTACAGCAATAAAAAGTGCTGACATGCCTATAAATAAACCAGAACTCACAACAGATAAGGGAAACATGAAGGTTATGATCCTAGGAGGATCAAGTTTAGGTCATGCATAAGAATTTCCAATGCTGTCATGCCCCAAACAAACCACAAGTATTAAACACATTTGGGGTAGGGATTTGGGATTCACAGGTCATAATACATTTATCCAGAACAGGAGAAGGAAAATTACAGCCTGCTAAATAATGGTACTGGGTTAAATACAATTAGTAGGCAGACAAGAATGCACGAAATAGTAAATAAGCATGTTGTTGTTGGTGCATAAGACTTAATTAGAACATACCAATAAGCAATGCAAATGCAGAAAATAAGCAAGTTTCCCCGCAGTCTAGCCTTGGCTTTCAGTCGGCTAGGTAAGGCAGCAATATAGTAGTAGCAGAGAGGAGAGAGAGTTCTAGTGTAGTGTGTGTTTGAACTCAAGTGTTATGCCTTGTGTTCGTTTTCTTGAAAGAAAAGAAGTGCAGGGTATTTATTATTATTTTTTTAAACGAGTAAGGAAGAGGTAATAAGCCACAAACATGGAAACAATCATGATTCAGAATCAATTATACAAGTGATTCCCTATAATTTAAGGGAGGACTTGCTTAACAGGCATTGACAGGTTTAAAACAAGGAAAGAAATCAATTTTTCAGCAGGCTGACAGTTGCCATAAGAGAAGTAGTAAAACATATAGCTAGCAATCGAGTGTAGGTACAGAGATACCCTAATTTTGGAAATGATTCAGTAAGGCAAAACATGAAAAGAAATCAGTTAACTTTAACAGGTAAGTGAAATCAGAGTTTCACAAGGGAAAAGTTTGAAAATCAGTCAAAGAAGGAGACTCAACATATAAATAGGGTGCCTAAACATTATACATGTGAGGCCAAGCCTGTTGGAAAAAGGAAATAACATACAATAGTAGCACAAAAATAAAATTCAATAGATAGCAACACTCGAAGCATGATAGTCAGTTGAATCAGTAGTGAAGAAACATAGAATATCAAAAGCATGCAAAGATCTCACAGTAGTAGGCGAGGAAAACCTGTTTTGAAGATTAGGGTTTCGAACATAATCCAGTTTTAGAGATGATAGAGACCCAGAATCAGAAGAATCACACAAAGGAACAAAATGTTTCAAAAATAAAGGACTTCAAATCGAGTCATGCACTTAAATTAACAGTCTCAGACTCAAAGCCATAGGGTTTTCAGTAATAGATGAATTTTAAAGATGGATAAACAAACAAATCAGATAAAACTCAAGCAAACAAACATTCGTCTAATAAAAAGTTAAAAGAAATTTGGGCTTTAACATGCAAACTAAGGCAGAAGGATAACACGAGCAAACATACCCTCATATGTCAAAATAAGAGAAAAGTTTTGAAATAGCTTAATAAGAAAACCCTAATCGGAAAAGAGAAAGAGTTTTGAAAGAGAATTTGGGAAAAATGCCTAGAAGTTCAGAGAAAACATAGATCTGAAATAAATCTAAATGAAATCGGAAGAACCTTAGAGGTTAGGGTTTCAGAAGAACCCTAAGTGAT
Organism: Nicotiana glauca; assembly: GCA_026770625.1. NCBI lineage: Eukaryota > Viridiplantae > Streptophyta > Magnoliopsida > Solanales > Solanaceae > Nicotiana > Nicotiana glauca. Next base: position 119,004 of record MU779834.1, on the reverse strand, counting down.
GATAAAGGCTTTGAAAACCCTTGATCTAAGCAAAAGAGTCGACAGTCTGACTCGACTAGCCATGTCTGGCCGGTGAAAGGTTAGAGACGACCGTAGAACAACCATGAACTGAAATCAAATAGGGTCTGGACCAAACTCTTTCAAGATCCAGCCTTGAGACCATCAGAATCGAACATATAGAAGCCGAGGGGTTGATATAGGTCTCCGATGACCATGGAAGTCATAAATTTGGGAGGTATTAAGGTTGTAGTTTGATGGAGGCAGCTAGGGTTCGAGAGGATTAAGATAGAACGGGGATTTAGAGGCGGCTGTAGGTAAGAATTGATTAGGTTTAGGGGTTAATTCGGGTTAAAAAAGGGAAGGAGTAATAAGAGCCGAAATGATCAACGGTTCGGATTAGGAAGGAGTCCGGGTGGGTCATTTAAATGAGTAAAGGGTCGTATTTGAAGTGAATTGGGTCGGGGTAAAATTGGGTTTAAATTGGGGGTCCAATTTAGGCTGGTATTGAAATGCAATTGGGGCTAGATTTTAAATAGCCACTTTTCTCTTATTTCTTTTATAAAAAATAGAAAATTAATTTTTGACAACAAATTAAAAGAGAAAAAATGATTTATAATTTATAATTATTGATTTGAAAATACTGGACTTAATTTTTATAAATATAAACGCAGTTAAATCATGTAAGAGGCTAATATTGTAATTATATGCAATTTAGCTTAAAAAATACTAAATAAATTTGTAAAAATATGCAAACTTATCTTAGCTATATTTTGGCATAAATATGAGAATCCAATAAATTAATCATCAAAAGTAATAATTTTGAAAATTATTATTGGATTTTTATGGATAAAATAGGGTAATAAATTAATTTAAAAATATTTAAAAAATAAGAAAAAATAATAAAACATTTAGACATAATTATATATTCATGAATATTCTATTTTGAAAGTATTTTGTATATTAAAAATATATAGGGAAAATTTGGGTATCAATAGTTACTCCCGACACCTTGTATGCATTTCAGGTATCTCAGGCCACGGTAGGGGTTATTGACTATTCCCATCGTGGATTATCCCGAAGATAATGAGGTACCGCCTGGTGATCTCCGTTCCGCCTTTCTTCTTCTTTATCTTCCTTCAAGTATATTTTGGCTATTTCCAGACTATTTTGGTTTTGTTGTGTTTTAGAACAATTGTAATATTGCTCATGACATAGTGACACTCGAGGTCAGGCTTTTGTATTCCACATTTTAGTTTTTGATTTTATATCGTATATGGAATTTCAGTTGAAATATGCTATTATTAATTTTTTAATGAAATGTTGAACTATTTTTTGAATGTGTCGGCTATCTTAGTTCCATGATAGGCGCCATCTCGATCGGGTTGGTTTTGGGATCGTGACAAGTTGGTATTAGTGCCAAGGTTACATAGGTCTCATGAGTCATGAGCTGGTTTAGTAGAGTCATACGGATCAGTACAGATACGTTTGTACTTATCTTCAGGGGGCTGCAGAACCTTTAGGAAAGAAAAACATCACATTCTTCAATCCTTGTCGTGCTAATCTATTGATTCTGGTAACTAAACTTCTATTATTCTATTCTCTCATAGATGGTAAGGACACGTGCTACCGATCAGGACGGACGACCACCAGTACCACCAGATAAGGCCACTAGAGGACGAGGTCACAGTCGACGCCATTGTAGGGACAGAGGTGTAGCCTGCACCGCAGCTAGGGTAGCACATGCAGATCTACCAGCCGCCCCAGTTCGTGATCAGGTTCTAGTGGGGGATGCTCTAGCAGGACCAGCTCAAGCGCCGACTGTGCCTATTGTTATTTCGGGTCTTCTGGAGACCTCTGCTCAGATCTTGACCTTGTGCACTAGTCTTGCTCAAGGGATCGTAGTTTCTACTACAACAACTACTTCTCAATCGGGGGGAGGTACTCTGACTCTTGCCGCTCGTACACCCGAGCAGGGCATTCAAGTACTGAAGACACCGGAGGTACCACCAGCCCAACCAGTTGCAGCTGTTCAGCATTTTGTGGCACCATTTATGCTTGATGACAAGAAGCATCGATTGGAGAGGTTTGGTAGACTTCAACCACCGACTTTTAGTCGTGTTTAAGGCGAGGATGCCCAGGGTTTGTTGGACAAGTGTTAGAGCATTTTACGTACATCGGGTATTCTAGAGACTAGGGGGTCTCATTTACCCTTTTCAATTTTATGGAGCTGCCTTCACTTTGTGGAAGGCTTATGAGAGGCGTAGGCTTGTTGGTGCATTGCCCCTTACCTGGCATCAGTTCTCCATTCTCTTCCTAGAGAAGTATGTACCACATTCCTGCAGAGATGAGTCGCATTGGTAGTTCGAGCAATTGCATCAAGAGGATATGACTGTTACATAGTATAAGATGCGATTCTCCGATTTGTCCCGTCACACTATCTAGCTAGTTCCCACGGATAGGGAAAGGGTTAGGAGGTTCGTTGGTGGCCTCACTTATCAGCTAAAGATTTTTCTAACCAGAGAGAGGGTATCTGGTGCATTTTTAAGGAGGTGATTGACATTACCAGAGAGATAAAGTCAGTTCACCGCTAGGAGCGAGTTGAGAGGGAGGCTAAGAGGCCTCGGGGATTTGAAAGTTTTGGGGATGGTCTATTTTGAGGTCAGTTTCAGCATGGCAGAGGCCGTCCATTTAGACATGCTCAGTAAGCTCGTCCGAGTCACCAAGGTGGGTCATCTGTCCATCATTCTCACAGTTCACATCAGGGTCACTCGTCCCTCCGTGCCCATCCAACTCAGAGTTCGAATCATGCACCATCTGTTAAGGGTTTATCTATGCCTGGTTCTTCTAGTGGGTATCCCGGTGCTTGTGGCTCCGTTCAATACCTACCGCTATTTGCTGGGAGAGGTTACTTTGAGTGTGGATATTTGGGTCATATCAAGAGTTTCTGTTCCTTGCTTACAGGAGGTTTATCCTAGCAGAGGAGTCATCATTCAGTTTCAACACTTGTTACTTTCCCAACCGCCCAGTCATCTTAAGGTGGAGGTTAGTCAGCTAGGGTTCGCCCTATAGAAGGAGGCCGATCAGGGGGTGGTTAGGCATGTTTCTATGCACTCCAAACCAATTTAGATGCTATTGCTTCAGATGCATTAATTACAGGTATTGTATCAGTCTTCTACAGAGATGTCTCTATATTATTTGTCCTAGTTCCACTTTTTCATATGTGTCATCATATTTTGCTTATTATTTGGATATGCCTTGTGAGTCACTTGTTTCATCTGTTCGTATATCTACTTTGGTGGGCGATACTATTGTGATGGTTGCGTATATCGGTCGTGTGTGGTGACTATTAAGGGTTTGGATACCCAAGTGGACCTCTTATTGCTTAGTATAGTTGATTTTGATGTGATATTGGGCATGGATTAGTTATCTCTGTGTCGTGCTATTTTGGACTAACATGCTAAGACAGTGACGTTGGCTATGCCGGGGGTGCCATAGATTGAGTGGTGAGGTTCGACGAATTATGTTCCCAGTAGTGTGATTGCATACTTAAAGGCCCATCGGATGGTTGGAAAGGCTTGTATTTCTTATTTGGCCTTTATGAGGGATGTCAGTGCAGAGACTCCTAGTATTGATTTGGTGCCGAGCACTCAGCCCATTCCTATCCCATCGTATCGTACGGCACCGGCGGAGTTGAAGGAGTTGAAGGAGCATCTTCAGGAACTCCTTGATAAAGGGTTTATTCGTCCTAGTGTATCACTGTGAGGTGCGCCTATCCTATTTGTGAAGAAGAAGGATGTCACTATGAGGATATACATTAATTACAGGTAGTTGAACAAAGTCACAATCAAGAATAATTATCCTTTGCCTCGTATTGATGATTTTTTTGACCAGCTTTAGGAAGCAAAAGTGTTCTTCAAGATTGATCTCCGGTCAGGGTATCACCATTTGAAGATCAGAGAATCGGATATTCTTAAGAAAACTTTCAGTACCCAATATGACAATTATGAGTTCCTTGTGATGTCTTATGGGCTGACCAATGCCCCAATAGCGTTCATGCATTTGATGAACAATATGTATCAGTGTTATCTCGACTCGTTTGTTATTATATTCTTCACCAAAGCTTCATAGGTAAGTATTCCTAACTTCATTCCTTATTAATTTCTTCAACTAATCACTAAATTCCTAGCCTTAAATTATGAAATCAAAGTAGAAATTAGGGGTTTTGGGGATTTTGGGTGATTCAACCTCAATTTGGGGTCGAATCTTAAAACAAATTATATATTTGAACTCGTGGGGTTATGGGTGACTAGGTTTTGGTCCGGGCCTCGTGTTTGGACCATGTGGGCCCGATGTCGAATTTTGGCATTTTTGGAAGAATGTTAGGAAACCCATTTCTAGGCTATGAGATTATGTTGTTGAGTCTTTATTGATATTATTGAATTAATTATGCCTAGATACCATTGTTTCGGAGTCGGATTGTATAGGAAAGGCGGTATTTGAGGATTGATTGCTATTCTTTGGACCAAGGTAAGTGTTTGATCTAACTTTTGCTTGAGGAAATAGGATTAGAGTGTTATTAATTGCTAATTGCTAAATGATCAAGTACGGTGTATAGGAATGATGATGAGTATCTATGCACCAGTGTCTAGCATGACCGTGGGTCTTTGTTTGTGCTTATTTTGGTATATTTTAGGACTCTTCCAGGCTAAATTAATGACTTCTACATAATGTGAAGAGTATGAGGATTAATTGTGAATTGTGAATTTTTTTGAGCGTTGGCTCGAACGATAAAACTACTATTGAGTAAGAAATGAAAGAAATGGAAAGAGATATGATTAATCCCTTGCCGGGATGGTTTGAGTATATTGATTATCTCCCTTGCCGGGATGTGAAAGTTGTTGTGAGGAAACGAGAGTTATGTGAGGAAAAGCACGAAGGGTGATGTTGTGCATTTTATTTGATTGCTTTGGGTGAGGATGAGAGTAAAAGCATGAAGGTTGATGCCGTGCAACTGTTGTTTTCCCTGTTTTGTTAATTATTGTTGTGCCCTGTTTCTCACTTAAGTTGATGATTTTTGTATCCGGATTGTACTCTCCCATAGAATGATTCCCTCCCCTTTTTACTGCTTAATTTCGACATTCTTTCCTGTTATTGCATATGTATATATATTGAACTGCACAGGTTGATTGGTAGTCCTGTCTAGCCTCGTCACTACTTCGCCGGGGTTAGGCCAGGCACTTCCCAGCACATGGGGTCGGTTGTGCTGATGCTACACTTCTGTGCTTTTTGCACAGATCACGGTACCGAAGCAGATTTTGGATCACAGTAGTAGCATTGAGCGGGAGCTGACTTCAGTCTAGGGACTTACGAGGTAGACTAGCTGGCGTTCACAGGCCGAAGTCTCTTTCCATATTTTCTATTTGTTTCCATTGTACCGAGACAGACACTATGTAATTTCTATTCAAACTTGTTTGTAGCACTCTTTAGTGGTTCGTGAAATACCGACTCCAGTCTTGGGAATGAAATATTAAACTGCCGCATTTATTAAAGGCTCGTTATTTTATTATTGTTGTGTTGTTATCTGAAGTTGTTTAGGTGTTTGGCTTGCCTAGCTCCGACAGTAGGCGCCATCACGACCCCCGATGGTGGAAAATCTGGGTAGTGACAATATGGGAGATGATGTAGATCTCTAGTAGGTGGGTTTGAGCCGGGCAAGGCTAGGCTTTTGGCTATAGACTTGGTATAGGATGCTTTGGACAAGGTGAAAGTGATTCAGGAACGACTTCGCACAGCGCAGTCAAGACAAAAGTGTTATGCTGACAGGAAGGTTCGGGATGTGTATTACATGATTGGGGAGAAGGTTCTAGTGAAGATTTCACCCATGAAGGGAGTTATGAGATTTATGAACAAGGGCAAATTGAGCCCTCGGTTCATTGGACCTTTTGAGGTGCTTCGAAGGACTGGGTAGGTGGCTTCTGAGCTTGCTATGCCACCTAGCTTGTTGAGTGTTCACCCGGTATTTCATATTTCTATGCTCCGGAAGTATATTGGCGATCCGTCTCATGTTTTGGATTCACTACGATTCAGTTAGACGGTGATTTGACTTACATGTATAGCTAGTGGATATTTTAGAGCGGCAGGTCCAAAAGTTGAGATCAAAGGATAGAGTATCAGTGAAAGTGCAGTGGAGAGGTCGGCCCATGGAGGAGACTACTTGGGTATCAAGCGGGATGTGCGGAGAATATATGCACACTTGTTTGAGGCTTCAGGTACGTTTCTAGACTCCTTCTAGGATGAACGTTTGTTTAAGATGAGGAAGATATAACGATCCGACCGGTCTTTTCATGAGTTATAGACCCGTTTCCCCCATTTCTACTTCTTTATGTGTTTTTAAGATGCATTTCTTCGTATCATGTTGGTTGGTTCAGGTTCGGAGTGGTCTTGGAGTGGAATGAGACACTTAGCCTCTATTGTAGAAGCGTAATTTCGAAAAGTCAATTGGCTGTTGACTTATGTGTAGAAGATCTCTGATGTGCATTCTAATGATTTGGATAGCTCCGCTAGGTGATTTTAGACGTAGGAGCGTGTTCGAAATATAATTTGGAGGTCTGTGGTAGATTTAGGCTTGAATTGGCGAAATTAAAAAAGATGTAGCCAAAAATACCTCAACTTTCGGTAAATGGGCGACTGAAGGTCAAGGTTTTAGGGTGTAAATGGGGCGGATCCATCCAGGCCCTTGACATAAAGTAAAATAGAGTTATTATAGAAGAATGTTAGGGTTCAGAGAGATGATTTTGGGCGGGATCCTTGAGTAGAAATTTGTAATCAAGGGTTTGAATTTCAGTCAAAAGAACCGTTTGAATCCAAATGTTGCAATTCGGACGAGCCTCATGTGATTCTTCAGATCTTTTATGATTTTGGGAAGAAAAAAAATTGACTTCAATCAGAGAGGTGAAAATGTTTTCCATCAGAGAAAAGAGTAAGCTTTTTGGTATCCCGAAAAGGAGGAACAAAGTGTCAGCCATGGTTGTGGCAGTCCAAGCTTTGGTTAAAATTGGAAAGGGGCATGTGAACGCCACTGAAGAGAGAGGGGATGAAGCTAGGCGTTTCGTAGCTGATTAGAGATTTTTTTATATGATGTAATTTGGATGATTGGGCCATGCCGTGGGCTGAATCTGAAGACTCTTTATGATAAGAGGGAATAATATCAGTGAGGAAAAATAGGGCCTTTTCTTGGCAGACTTTATGGCCGTTTGTTTCTTCGAATCAATTTTCTTTGGAGTTATAACTAACTTTTCTTAGTCATATTATTGTATATCAAGTAAATATTAATAATTATAAAAAATATAGTAGTAATAATAAGAAAATGATAGCGATAGTACTAGTAGTAGTATTTGATATATTAATAACTTAGGAATTCAAGAAAATTAACTAAAAGAAAGGAGGGACAAAACTGGGTGTCAACAAAGAAAAAAAAGAATAAGAACACAGAGGGCTCCATTCTAAACAAAAAAATAATTCTTTGTAATTATTGGAACACCAGTACACGAGTGTTGTTGGGTCGTGTTGAGCATACCCATCTAGTTCTTAACTTAAAAGTTCATTGATAAAATAATTAATATTAAACGTCCAATGACAATTAACATCAAGCCCAACAATTATTATGTCAGTTATGATACCATAATCACGGTGACTTAAAGGTATTGGATACCACCAGATGACATACTTTAACGAATGAAATCATAGTGATATTTGTGGCCACAAAAAGAAAGAACTCGTAGAAATTCTCCTTCTTAAAACTTTGCCAAGTATGTACCATATATCTCAAAAATATCACTTGAAAACAAATAAAATGAAAATTCGTTGGCAATAAAATTGGAGTCTGCTAAATGTCTCCCCACAAAATAGTCTATGGAGATGCATCTGGCGATTCAATAGGAGGATCCTGCATCTCTAGCCCTACAATATCATCCGTCATTTTTTAACACTGTTAAGTAAAACACAACTAAAAAATACACAAAATAAGATAAAACTACAAAAAAAGGAATTGCCAAATTAAATAAAAGCTCATGTCAGTATTATTGACTCTAACAACCTTATAGTCAACAAAACTTCGAAATCAATAGGATGAGCGAATCTCAGAGCTAGAAATTCATGTTTGTGGACAAAAATGACATTTCTTACAAAATGTAATATCTTCCTAATTACTTATTTTCTCACATAATTTGAACTTTTTCAAATTGAGGTACGCGCAGATCATGTGCATTTTTTACATAATGAACACGATCTGTACGTGCCCTCTATAAAAAAAGTGAGAGGGAAAAAAAGAATAGGATATAGAGTACTCAATTCTAAATAAAATATATGACGTTTTCTAATTATGAGAACATTATTAAAAGACTGTTGGGTTGTGTTGAGCATACCCAACTAGTCATTTAATTACATGTTCACTGACAAAATAATTAACATTAGACATTCAGTCAATAATCCACATCAAACCCAAATATTATTAAGTCAACTATGATACTCTAGTCAGGACAACATAATGGGCATATGCATACCACCGGACGACATCCTTTTAGGGATGAAATCATGGTGATATATATAGCCGCAAAAAGAAGAACAGGATGGAGTTCTCCTTCGTCAAAGTTGGACAATCATATACTGTATTGATCAACACTTTCACAAGAAAATAAAGTCAAGGAAAATGTGCAGGCAATGAAATTGGAGTCAGCTTTGCCTCTCCACATAAACAGTCCAGGGGAAGCATCTGGCGACTCTACAGGAGAATCCTACATCTCTAGCTCTATAATGTCTTCTTCCATTTTTGAGCGGCAACAAGGAAAACACAAGCAAAAAATATAAACAATTAAGATAAAAACTTCTAAAAAGAACCACCAAATTTGATGAAGTATCATGTCAACGTTATTGACTCTAAACATCTTATAGTCTGCAAAATATCATAATCAATAGGATGGGCGAAAGTCAGAGCTAGCAATATCTGTTTCTGGACAAAAATAACATCGCTCACAAACCACAATTTCCTCCTTATTGCTCATTTCTCACTTAATTTTATCTTTTTCAAATTGATGGACGTGCATATTATGTGAATTTTTCAAAGAATGCACACGATCTACATGTGCCTTCAATATAAAAAAGTGAGAGGGAAAAAAAAATAAGGATAGGGAGTAATCCATTATAAACATAACAAATATTTCTTTCCAATTATTGAAATATCATCACAAAAGTGTTTGGTCATGTTGATCATACCCATCTAGTTATTAGCTTACAAGTTCACTAATAAAATAATCGAAAAAGGACCTAAAGTTCCCCTATCGTATGACAAATGATTTATAAAAGGCCCCCGTCCATCTATTCGTCTGAAAATATAAAGGATGTTATTTCTTTTTTAAAATTTACCCCTCGGGACTAACAGAACTCCATGTGGGCATCTTATTAAATTATGTGGCGATCTTTCATTTGTCCACATGGCTCAGTGGGCTGACATTGTATTTGGGTATTTTTCGACCCCCTAAACCGATCTGACCCCCTCCTTTTACCTTATACCCACTCTTTTAATCCTGTACCCTTATATTTTACTCGTTTTTTTTTCAAATTTTTCTTGTCATTTTTCTATTATCTCCTTGTCATAACCTCACAAAAACTCCACACCTTATCCACCACCTCTTACACCTTCTTCGACGCCATCCCTCCTCCAAAAAAAAATCAATGGAAAATAATCTAGCTAGAAACATAAAGAACCTAGCTAATGAAGAAAGACAAGAACGACTACTCCAAAAATAAAGATCAACATCAACAATGGGGGCCTTTGCCGGAAAATTCTCTTGCCAAAGTGAAGCTCCATTCTATCCTTCAGTTTGTGAGAGACTTTTCCAGACACTCAAGAAACTATCTTGAAACAACGGATAATTTCAGGCGATGTTCGAATAGAAAGGCCCAACTCTGGCCGGTCAATAATATTTTGAGATCTGTCCATCGTTGCTTTTTATACTAGTAATTCATACCCTTCTCTGGGCTTCGATAGTAGCAAGAAATATTTAGATAAAACATATGGGTTCGATGCTAGAAAAAGGAGAATAAAAATAGCTAAATAGAAAATATAGAAATAAAATAGATGAAAAAGAGAGAACTAAGGAAAAAAAAGCCATGGCTGGTTATCGGTGAAATGTGCGAAGTTGGAAGAATAGGATTGAAAAAAAAAAATGGGTATAACGTTCTATATTGGGGACGAAGAAGATTAAAATATGTGGGCATAGGGTTAAAAGAGTGGGTATAAGGTAAAAGGACTGGGTCAGATCGGTTTAACGAGTCAAAAAATACCCAAATATAATGTCAGCCCACTGACCCATGTGGAAAAATAAAAGAATGCCACATCATTTAATGAGATGCCCACATGACGTTTTGCTAATTGCAGGGGTAAATTTGAAAATAGAAATAACGTCCGATAAACAATCGATATAAAGCCCAGCAATTATTAGGTCAACTATGATGGTGTACTCACGGTGATATGATGGGCATTTCATACCACCAGATGACACCATTTGACGGATGAACTCATGGTGATATCTATGACCGCAAGAAGAACGTTATAAAGTCAAAATTGGCCAAACATATACTCTATTGCGCAACACTCTCAACAGAAAATAAAGTCAAGAACTATATGTTGGCAATGCAATTAGACATAGCTAAATGCCTCTCCAGAGAAAGAACCTACGTAGAAGAATCTGGTTACTCTATAGAGGCATGATGCATCTCTAGCTCTATAATTCCACTTTTAGGAATTGACAAGGTAGATGGAGATAAAATACAAACAATTATGTTTACCTCGAAAATTGTAATTACCATCAAAATTGAATTGTTTTCTAAAAATGTGTGATTTATTTTAATGCTAGTTGTGAGGTGATAGATTCTAAGTGTGAGTCAAGAAAATGAGATAAGTGCTTGAAGACAGTATGTTATGCAAATCGAATGGCTGTGAATAAGGGTATCGAGCTAGCTTACCCTGGGCCTCGAGGTCGAACTAAAATGTCAGACTGGGGATGGTCGACGTAGAACTAACAGTTCTAAGGATCTTGATGATGGCTCTTTATGACAAATGATGAGTAATACATAAAGAACAATCAATGAAACACAATAAATGTAAGCAATAAAATTAAAGGAGCGTTAGTAGAATATATTTATGTTGAAAAACATAGAATGTTCTTGTTCATGTATTGAATATGCTGTGCAAGAAATAACAAGGATCCCTTTTATATAGGAGGGGGAATCCCCACATGGTACATGTATAATTATTACAAAGAAACGTAGCTGGTACAACTACTTAATGGTCCGGTACGAATTTGTACTATTCTTGCAGGCATTGTCAGCTTTAATCACATGCCTTAGGATATTCCCACTTGTCTACCAAAGCCATCGATTTGTGCTGCCTGAGATCGAGCATAGGAACCCTTGTGGTCGAACCTCGAGCTGCACCTCGAGGTTTCTGGAGACAGGCTATGGAATGTCATAATCATTATAAAATTAGAGTCTCCAATTTTAGCCGTATACAGATAGTCTGTGCATTTCTTAGAGTGAAAATAATAAGAAACGGTCTTTAATTATTACCTCTTAGATACTCCCATCATGATGTTAATTATGCTATATCAAGCGATTTATGTGACAAAAAGGGTGTCTAAAGGTCGCGTCCATACAGCCCTTGAAAAGCCTTTGAATTGATTATAGTGGTTGGCTATCTTTTAGCCTACTCCAACGTACATGATTGGCCTCTATAAATACTTTTTTCTTCGCCTCTTATTTTCCACTGTATCATCAAGCCTTCAAAAGAGTTCTTCTCATTTCTCTCTTGTGTTATTTCACTGATTATAATTTCTTCTCTCTTCTGAAATCCTTTAACAAGAATGGCGGAGACTTCCACCTCTGTCCCTCAGGAAGATGTGCCTTCATCTTCTTTATGCATGTATAAGGGCAAGGCAACAGTGTCCCCTCATGTTGAGGAATGCATCCCATGACCCTTTAAAACGACCACCGATTTCAGGGTGATAAGCCTTCATCGAAGCTGGGACGATTTGAACCCATATCCCGATATATTTATTTAGTAGCAAACGTTGAGAAGGTGAAGATCATTTGCCGCTGGGAGGACGCAGTGCCGGTAGAGGTTCCTTCTCGAGGAGAGGACATACCAACATACAAGATCGGCTTCCTTAGTGTATATACCTATCTATTTACTCTTGGCCCGGTGGAGACATCCTCGCCTTCAATAGACCACGTGATCCTCGACTTTTGCTAGTGATATCGAGTAACTCTTGGCCAAATTCATTCGTCGTTTTGGCAAATTTATTACATGATTAGATATTTTGTGAACTTGGCTAAGGGGATTCCACTCACCCTCGACCACTTGATTAGAATGTACAGTACCCGACTCTTCTGTGGGGCCTTATTAAGCTCCAAAGTCAGGCCTCTAAAGACTTGTTTGCTTGTACTGGCGAGGTTAGGGACAGAGGGTGGATGATCAGTTTTGTTCGAGTTAAGACCTCGGACCTGATTCCAGTGGAGAGGATGTCAGTCTCTGAAAGGTGGAACACGAAACGTAAGGGGATACGCTTATTAAGTATTTACTTTTCCCTTTAAATCAATTTCCTCATGAACTGACTTCCTCCGCTGATGTAGTTGTCGCGTCGTACCCTGGCAATGTTAAGGATCTATCGGGGTTAGCCGACTAGATTTGACTTTCCGATATGTTGAGCGCGTGTGGCGCTACCTGTCTAGGGCTCGATGGGAGGCTAAGAACCACGGTGAGGTCCCACTTCTGTTGTAATTGATTCTCCTAAAAGTACTATCACCGGTTGCGCCCTCATTCCCTGTGTTTATATTTTGTATTTAAACAGGACTGGGAGAGGCCTCCTTGATGAGAGAAGCACCACCTCGGGAAGTGGATATCCCAAAACCTGTCAATTGAAAAAGAAGGAAATCGTCGACTGAGCCTTCAAAATCCAAGAAGGCCAAAGTGGAAGAGCTTAAGGCTGATTCAGCAGCCTTAACTCTAGAAGTATTGATAAGTTGGTATTTTACCAACTTATCTTGTCTTTAAATCTACATTGTTGCTATGTTTGAGTGATAAAATCACGTGTTTAATGCCATAACTTATATATTACAAGTTCTATGTGATTTAGAAGTGATGTTTAATAAACCAAGTGAAACGAGTCAAAAAAGAAGCTAAAAAGAAGAAAATCTAGGAAGGGGCCGTAGTTGTCACAATTGCGACATTGTCACAATTGCGACATACTTATGGGAGATGCAAAAAAAATACAGTGAAGGGAATAACGAATAGACCTTCGCAAATACGAAGGAAGATAATGTAGTAAAGGCAAAGTTCGCAAGTGCGAAAATCGAGCATCAGACCTCGGCAATTTTGTAACTTCACATTTTTTGGCCCCTAACCCTTTAAGACCCAAAACCATCTCATTTGTAAGATTTTATGGGAAATCTTTTGGCATATTTTTCAGTTCTTACATCTAAGAGAGAACAAGGTAAAAAGCCAGGATTTTCACACACACTTAGGTCTTGAAGATTTGAAGCTTGTGGTTAAGGATTTCTTACCCATTTATATTTATTTATTCATTTTCTTGTTTTGTATTGAATATTTATATGTGTAGTATTTATTTCCATCACTTGAATATTGTTTATGGAAATATTTTAGTTAAAGTGTGGAATAAATACCTTGTTGTGCTTATGTATTCAATGATTTTTATCCTTTTATAAAGTGAGTTATTGTTACATTAATTATTCTTGTTCTTTGATGTTCCAAAAGGGTTAGCTAACCCTAGGAATCATCCATTAACTCCGAATTAGTTTTGGAAAAGATAATTTGGTGTTGGGAAAGATTAATTAACAAGAACTTGAGGTTTTAACCCTCATTTTATAGATTCTACCAAGGGATAGGATTGAACTACTTGTAGCCATTCCGGGTGTGCTTAATCTCCTAATTGTTTTAGGGATAATCCAATTAGGAAGTCTTGTTTGTCTTTTGAAGAAGCTAATATAGAATTATTATCCGGGGATAATTAACATAAAATTGCTCATATTGGTAAAATGATGAATTACATTGGATCGTTACTTGAGTGTAATTCCCGATGCATCAATACTTGTAACAATTAATAATTTTACTTGCTTTCTAGGTTAGTTTACACTTTTGCATTTAGGTATAAAACATTTTCTAAACCAAAATCTAAGCGTTTGGCATTGCGCGATAAGTGATAATTCTCTTACATTCCTAATTGCCTACATATTATTCTCTGTGAGATTCGACTCCGACTCATAGTTGGGTAAATTATATTGCATGAGACATGTCCATTTACTTTTTAGTAGTGGATTTGGACATCACAAAGTATCGGGGAGTCCCCGAGCTGAAGGCTAGGATAAAGATGATCCTCAGTAGCACCCGAAGGGGGTGAAAACCTGACCTTCTCACATACTACTTGGCCGGTGGCTTCTAAATCGGAACTTTAATGCTATTGTTGTCCTACCTCGGGCTAAAGGGGTCATCAAGGATGTAACGGGTAATGTCCCCAAGTTTGTTGATGGCCAAAATATTACTCGAGCGGAGGTGCATTTGGTAGATGGTCTGGAGGGGCCTAGTTCTGAAGTTATCCAAAAATAATAGATGGCTCTGGTTGATCCAGTCGGAGTTATTACAGTGAGCGATTCCCCTCCGGGACCGAGTTTACCTACGAGGGAGATGCAGAATGCCCAAAGCGGTTGTCCGTTGGAGATAAAGAAGAGTTTGAAAGGCTTTTGATTCTCCCGAGGAAAACCCTAGGCTCGATGCCTCACTTATTTTCAGTGAGATCGATAGGCTTTGTGAGCAGGTAATTTTTTTTAAATTCTATTCGGTGCCCTGATCTTCGTTTTTCTAACTTTGTTTCTTTTTCGGTTCCAGGCCAAGGTGCTTTATAATCAGACCTTTGCCAGGTTTCAAGCCAGTTGACTTGCTACGTGGGTGAGCACAAGAAGCTCACCTCGGAAGTGGATGAGCTTAGAGCTCTTTTTACCAAGAAGGAGGAGGAACTTTGTGTCCTTCGGGATTGTTTGGAGGCGGCATCCCGAGAGAGGACTTATCTCACTGAGCAGGTCATATAATTCCCGCTTGTTTTTATCCACATGCTTACCCGACTTTAGTATTTTAACACCTTTGGACCGATCTTTGCAGCTTAAGAAGAAAGATGTCCTAATGAGGGAGGAGCTCCGAGCTAAAGACACTTGAATTCTCAAGCTCAAACGGCACGTGAGTGAGATAGCCTTTGAGAGAGATAACCTCCAAGGGAAGGCGGTCTTAGTCGGACAACAACTTCATGATGCGAGGGTGGAGAATAATAAATATAAAGATCTTCACACCGAGTTGGTTGTTTCTCTATGCGAGGATAGGTCTGCAGCTGAGGCGCTCGTATCTTTGTTTAAAGATGATGTTGTTGCTGCAAATGCTCAGGCCAGGAAGGTGACCGATGAGGCCGAGCTGTGATTGACCCGAGCCGTGGAGCACGCCCATTTATCAATTAGTCTACCGAGTTTGAGAGGGTGAAGACCCTAAAATAAGAGGTTGCATCCATGCTTACTTCTGAAGGTGAATCAAGTAGTGGCTCGGAAGAAGATAAAGATGAAGGCAAAATCCCTGAAGGGGAAGAGGTCGTTGAAGACCTGGGGGCCGTGGCCGGAGGTGTTGAAGGCACAACCCGGTGGTATACTAGGGTTTTATTTGCTCTCTCCCTTGTAAGGGATTTAGGCATATGTGTTGTAAATGCACCATTGTGGACATTCAATATATATGTAAAAAGCCTTTGTTTTTCATCATTTCTCATTTTTCTTTTGCTTTTTAGGAATAAACTATGATGCTTGTTGACAATTCGTTCAATATTTCGGACCTCAAATTAGGCCTTTAGGTTCTTGCTACTATTGAGTGATTTGTAATGGTTGAAAGTTGACCACTTGGGGCTTAGTCCCCAAGTTAGATTTCTACTTGAGTTCATTGACCTTTAGGTCAAAATATTAGCCCTGAAGCTATTTGAGCAGGCCTTTAGGCTCTTACGCATTAGGTCAGTGCGACCTCTAATTGGCCCTGAGGCACTTTTAAACTGGCCCTTAGGCTCTTAGATATTGGGTCAGTACGATCGCTAATATATGCTGGTGCTTAGGCTCTTACGCGTTGGGTCGGTATGACTTCTAACATAGGCTGGCTCTTAGACTCTTACGCACTGGTTTAATGTGACCTCTAATATGGCTTTATTTTTCCGTAGTTAAAGATTGATTTTGAAGTTTTTTGCGTTCGTCTGAATCTTTGAAGGTTTGATAAGAATCTCGATTATGATCCATGATGCAACGACAAATGAGCACCTCGGGAGGTTTCACTCGATGAATGAATTGTTTTCGAAGCATTTTCATTGTTTGGAGATGACATAATCAAATCTCTTTTGCTTATGCCGTGGGTATCCTGATTATTCGGTTCTTTTCAGTATTTTCGAAGTATTTGAAGGCTTGTGATTTTATGGCGACGGTCATGCATCCCCAAGTCGCATTAGTTTGGGCGGAGCCTTGTGACCGTAGTCATTATGTTCAACCGTACCTTTTAGTCCCCGAGTGAGTTAGCCTCGGCATCTATATCAAGGATATGCCTTTTTAGGGGTCTTATAAGTTTGAGTATATAGCCTTGACTTTAAGATCAGGATTATGCCTTTTGTAAGGTCTTATAAGTTCGAACATGCCTTACTTGAGGTCTTATAGATAGGTCACTTGACATAAGTATAATTCATGCCTTGCGTGGGATCTTACAGATATGGTATTTCCTCATTGAGGTCTTATATTTTCTAACACTTCCACATGGCGGGCTTTCAAGCTTGAGGTTGCTCGCTTGGGGTTTTATGGCCTCGAGTTTCTGATAGATCGATGGGGTGACAGTTGGCGACGGTCCCCGAGACATCGAAAGTTATTTCTCTAGAGTGGTTCCTTTTGAACTTAATGTTGCCTCATGGAGGGCTTATGAGCCCGAAGTTTCCCGCCCAGAGGTCTTATGGCTTCAAGTTTTTGATGTGAGTTCCCGAGTGTTCGGGAAATTTCTGGCCCTGGAGTCGTTCCTTGTAAAAATAGCAAACTTGTTTGAAGCGCAAAGTGTTTGATGGTATAAAACATATTCCTTTGATTGCCTGGTACAATTATACATAGTTTTCTTCGATGAAGGATCGATTATTGTATGTGGATACGGTTCTTTAGACCATTTGGCCCGATACATCATCTTCCTATCGAGTCCCTCTTTGGCTTATTTTGATCTCTTCGATGACGCGGTCTCCTGGTGGATGCCCCCAGTATTTGAGGGTAATTGGAGAGAAGCCTTGACTACTTGGTAAGACCTCCTTAGGTAGCATATAGATGTAGCCTCGTTAAAAACCTTGCCGGTAAAATCCTTTTTTGGATAAAATCCGATCGGAGGAAAAGAGGTCAATGCATGCTTTACAACCCAAGGTCTTCAAATCGGAGATTGGTGTCTTTCATCGGACACCTCAGTAGTAATAGCATTTGAACGTTGATATGTTCCAATTGCTTGGAAGTTGTTCGACTCCATGGTTTCGAGCTTGTAGGACACTTTGCCAATCACTCCGAGGATGCGGTACAGTCCTTCCCGGCTCGGTCCTAGCTTCCCTTCATTATGCTTTTGAGTGCTTAGGGTGACTTTCTTTAGGACTAAGTCCCCGACTCCAAGATGTCGAAGATTTGTTCTCCTATTATACTACCTTTAGATTCATTGTTTTTGGGCGGCCATTCGAACCAGTGAAGATTCCCACTTTTCATCTAATTGTTCGAGGGCAGCGGTCATGGACTCGTTGTTCGAGATCCTGATGGCATTTCAAAATCTAGCGCTTGTATGCATTGAAATCTGGGGGCCTAATTTCTTGCTATCCAGTCATTTCGGAAGGATGCCTCGAGACCTCGAGGATGCGAAATTACGACCGAGTCCCCTTCCCCGGAGACCTTCGAGTCCTGACTCAATGAAGACGAAGATCGAGGCTAGAGTAAAATGGAGAACTCCCAAGGCACATGGCTAAGTCTGACAGAGCCGTTCTACCTAGAGCCTAAATCGAGGCTTCATATCTAGCCGTCCCATCTCCATGATTTCATAATAAGTGTATGTTGTACCAAAATTGGATTCACCTCCTATATAAAGGGAATCCTCACCACCTTGTAAGGCGCTGCGGTTGCTCCAACTACTCCACTCAAGATCAATAATATCTCTCTCTCTCTCTCTTTCTTCTCTCTAACCCGCTCGCTCTTACAAGCTCGAGGCCACTCTTAGCATTTATTGCCTTCATACTTGTTCTTCATTTGTTGTTTGTTATTGTCCATAAAGTACCTTTTTCGATTATATTTTAACTGTTATCCCTATCCCGGTTAACCCCGATAGCTCGAGCTTGAGCCGAATATCGACCTCGAGGCCTTTCATCGACCCGTCCAAAGCCCGGTAGCAAGCCCCTCTGTTTTATTACTGCCTCATTTTAGCTCGTATCTCATCGTTAAAACTTCATACTTTTAGCATCAACTGCTCTAACAACTAGCATAAAAATAGATCACGTATTTTTAGAGCCACATTTAAAAATTTAATTATTGTTACCATTTTCACAGTAAATAGTTTGGCGCCCACTGTGGGGCTAAAAATAATAGTGATTATTTTCTTGATGGTTTCATCACACAAACGCAAGTTATCTTTCCTACTTTTTGTTGTTCAAGATCTTTTGATTTCAGGTCAAAATGTCTGGCTCGGCGAACAGAGTTGAGAACGATTACATTGAAGGCCACGGGAAAAATGGTGTGACTATTTTAGTTGCTAACGCGCCATCGCAGAACCCCAATAACGCGCAAGGACCGATCCCAGCAGATGCGGGCTCACAAGATGCGTAGCAGGTCGACAAAACCTCACACACCGACGGAAATATACAACATGACGACAAACATAAAGTCCTCAAAACCCTAACCTGAGAATAAAAGGAAGTTAGCCTTCATATTATTTTTGAAATGTTGCTGGCACAACAGTTGGCCATTGCCCAGTTACAAAGCCATCCAAAAATCGCCAACACAGCAACGCCGGAGACAGCTCCCCCTGCCGAACAAATACCCGAGAGATCAAGCAATAACGGGTCGATAACCGACCCTGGTATAGTAAAAATGCTTGAGGATCTTACCAAAAGGATCGAATCAGGTGAGAATATTATAGCAGCAACCTATAAGAAGGTCGAGACATAAAACTTTTGGGTCGACCAGATCCCGAGCGTGCCCTCGGTCCTAAAGTGTGTGGATTCATGGAATTTTGCACAATGGACATTCCTCGGGGAAGCGACCTCGTAACCCATTCCAAAGAATTTCATAACGTCGGAACTCCCTAAGTACAATGGGACATCAGATCCCAACAAACACATCACTGCCTATACATGTGCGGCAAAAGGCAACAACCCAAAAGACGATGAGATCGAGTCCATCTTATTGAAGAGGTTCGGGGAAACACTCTAGAAGGTACCACAACCTAGTTCCCAACTCCATATACTCATTTTCCATGCTAGCAGACTCCTCCATGAAGGCGCATGCCGGTGACACCAAAGCTAAGGCCCGACGCATCCAACACCGAGCAAAAGGAGAATGAAATGCTGCGAAAATTTGCATCTCATTCCCAGATGGAACGAATGGGATTACCCCCATCTCAGATGACTGGGCGGTACATGCCTTCGCTCTAAGCCTAAACGAACCAAGCCCAACGTTTTCAAGGCAGTTAAAACAAAGCTTGATCATGTATCCAGCCAAGACCTGGTCGGGCGCCCACAACCGACATCGATTGCAAATTAGGGTCATAGACGAGCAGCCGGGAGCCCCCTCAAGCTCAGTATACCAAACAGGCTCCTGGTAAAGAAACCGATGCCAAATAGCAAAAGACACCGCCCGTAAGCCGCAGATTGGGGGAACGCCCTGAGACGCAATCTACCTCACAACAGACGGAGAATGGGTCCAGGATAATATCCTCGAAAAATCGTTAACAGAGCCAAATTCGGCGGGGATACAATTCCAACAAGAGTGCCTCGCCCGTCAAGATGCAATTTCAACATCACTATATCAGACATCGTGTGCAGTGTCAGCGAAACCAGAAACTGTAGATGGCCCGAACCTATTAAGCCAAATTCCCCTTAGAGGAACCAAAACTTGTTGTATGAACGACATAACACGCACGACCACGGGGCCAAAAATGGCCACCAGCTCTAGAAGCAAATAACCAAGCTACAAAATAAAAGTCATCGCCAAAGAACTGTCAAGCGATCGGGCTCCAGTTCAGTTTCGAGCAAGGAAGGCGGCCGAGAAAAATGAAGCAAATGAGCCGCGATTTATTGCCACGTTCGTGAAAGAGCGGCGACACTCCCCGAGAACTCATAAAAAGGAGACTTAAAATGCTCGTCACCAAGAAAAAAATGGATCCAGGGATATATTCTCGAGGATGCCCTCCCATTTAGCAAAAAAGACATCGAGATCTTGTCTCGGCCTCACACTGACGCAATGATAACCTTCTTTCTCACTCTATCCATTTCGAATAAAACATGTTCTTATGAATTTAGGTGGCTCGATCAACACTGGCAAGCTGATGATGATAGGGCGGCTCGAACCGCTGACTCAAATCGCGCCGGCCTCTCAAATCTTTGCAGGATTCCAAACGACGATCGCAACAATAAGGAGAAAGACCATTCTCTCAATTCGGCATGGATGGATCGGACCGAAACGTCAAGTTATGAGTCATCAAAGGTTATGTGAGGCACGAACACCTTATTCAGATGTCCCCCCTTCGCCAAAAGGTGAAAACTCACAAAATAAATGGAATTAGAACCGTCTGCAAAAGCAACATGTGGCAAGAGGAAAGTTCGCATCACAAAATGTATCACTAACACCAATATCTCCAGTCTCGAAAGAGTCATAAGGGTAAGCGAACCTTGCCTTCGGCCAAACCTGATTAAACATAAATGGAGGGCTTTACTAGAGTCCCCGCTACAAAACAACAAGGACATATCAGACCTTGGAATATCGCCTACGCGTCCTACAGTAAGGTAAAACTGCCTCCCTCCTTCGTTATTTTATGTTAACCTGTTTGCAGACACCCATCCAGTGCATTCAAAAGTGTTAACCCTACTCGGAGATCCCAAGGCCTTAATGGTGCCCGTCGCACTCTTTCCTCACGGCCAGACTTCCGTGCCGAAGAGGGCCTCACCAGGAAGGTTCAGAGCAGAGCAACATGCCTCCTAAGGAGGATCCGACAAGCTTGCAAGTATTCTTTGCAATCAACCCCGAACGATGCAGGACCACCCCTTGAAAACGCTGTCAGCTCGAAAGGGCCGAGAACGCCAGACTGAGTTCCAATAGAAAATCATGTACCGATCCAAACAGTCAAAGAAGTCGTACCCGCGTGGGCCGATCTCACGGCAACAAAACAACATGTATTTATGCCAAGCAATTAAAATTATCTTTGTACATTTCGTACTCCGAAAAGAAATTCGGCATGCTTACGGAAAGGATCCCCCCATTGAGTACATCCTAAAATGTTTGGGGACTTACCGCCAATGGTTTAACACCCCTACGACCTCAGGGTCAAAACTCCATGCTCATAGGGCCCCAACGAGGCAATTCTAAGCTCACGAGTAACGACTTTCGAGCCAACACAAACTCGATGACTGGAATACCGTCGTCAATCGCCATACACTAGAAAACTTAAGATCGTAAGACCCCGAGCGGGCAGACTTGGTCTAGCCAGATCTATCTTACATAGCAATAAAAACTGTAAGACCTCAACAGCCATGACAAACTGTAAGACCTCAATGTGCATGAAAATTTTGTAAGACCTTACTAAAGGCATAAAACTTAATCCCGAAGTTTAGTCTATATGTCGCATTTTTAAGACTCCCGAAAGTGCATACCCTTAATATAGACGCCTAAACTATCACTCAGGATCAAAAATGGCTCTGGCCAAACACATACGATTACTGTCATAACGGATGAACCAGCAAAATTAACACGACTCGGGGACGCCCGACCGTCGCTAACAAAATCACATGCCATTACTTCGAATCAACTTCAAAAAGAACCGATTAAAATAGGCTTCCCTCAGCAGTCAAACGAGCTTTGACCATGTCAACTCCAAATCACAAGGCTTCGAGCTACTCAGCCTACGAGCAAAAAACCTTTCGAGGTGCTCAAAAATTGCCGCTAATGACTAGAAATCGAGGTTCTTCCCGAACAGACAACGGGTTAGGAAAAATCATTTTAAAAGACCTTAACGAGAGGAAAAGAAAGCCTACATATTCCTAAGGGAAAAAGCGTAAGAGCCACTGCCGCTAGGTGAAATAATTGAAAAGTTGAGGATTAAAATGAGCTCGAGTCGTAACCTTATTCGGATACCGGATCCAAAATAGTTAACTATACATGCCTAAGGGCATAGCGTAAGAGCCACTGTCACTAGCCAAAGGAGCCTTATGGACACACACTTAAAAGGTCGCTTCGACTAAAGGCATAAGGGCCATCCACCCATGCAGGCACATAAAGTTTTTTGGGCTCAGTTAAGCACGAGTCACAACCCGACTCGAAGACTGAACCTAAAGCGGGTAAAATAAAAGTACCCAAGGGCAAGGAGCAAGTCGCCCACCCATGTAGGCACAGGAGAGTAGAGGTCAATAAGGCTCAAGTCAAAAACCTGACTCGGAGACTTAGCCCAAAATAGTCGGGAAAGCATAAGAGCTATAATGCCAGCTTGCACTAAAGGCCGCATCTACCGAGTGCACAAAAGCCTCTGGGCCTACCCTATAAGCTCTGGATTCGTATTACAAATATAAGGATCCTCGCCAAAACTCCGAAACCAATCCGGACAAAAGCGAAGCACAAAAGGGTACTTAAGAGATAAAAGCTTCAGGTTCTCTTTTATTTAAATATGCTAAAAGTGCATTCTCCAACTACAAAGATGCCCTAC
Organism: Nicotiana glauca; assembly: GCA_026770625.1. NCBI lineage: Eukaryota > Viridiplantae > Streptophyta > Magnoliopsida > Solanales > Solanaceae > Nicotiana > Nicotiana glauca. The sequence goes on along the minus strand of MU779834.1, from coordinate 95,960 downwards.
GAATGGTGCATACAAAATGGAAAATTCTACGCTTCACTTTAGAGGGATACGACCTATTAGCCTCGTCTTCGCTGTCCACGATGTTGGCAAGAAGTAACCGAGCATAACGCTCGTTCGCCCTCGCTCGAGCCAGCTTTTCCGAGAGAATAAAGCCCCTTGAGCTGACCTCCTTAAGTATATCTCTTCAGGATCTACAACAAACATATTCCTCGATAATCTTTACGCAGTCAAGGGCCCTCTTCAACTCGACTTAGGCGTCAGTTGCATACTTTAAATGAATCACTATCTCCTGATCATCCTTAGTCTGACTCAATACTGCTTCAACCCAAGCATCAACAATTTCAGCCCTGACCTTTGAGAGTTTGTACTCGAGCCTCGCAACCATATCCTCTCGAACTAAAGTGTTGTCATGATCTAAGCGTAGTTGGACCTCGAAGGCGGGAACTTTAGCCAAATCACCCTTCTCCTCCAAAGCTTGAGCCTGCACGTGAGCACTCAGTTCACCGCAAGCATCCCTAACCCGGTCGACTTCGCCCCTAATATACTCCAGAGCCTTTGCCTTTTTCTACAAATACATAGGCAAAGTGATTAACCTTAAGGGTCAAAAGGCAAAATGCATACTATAAAAGGTTACCTGCTCCATCAAATATCTCTCGTAACTCGAGCTCCGGTATGCCTCATATTGCCAGTGCGTCAACTCACTCTCATCTAGAGATTTCCGAAGCCTAGCCCCATGACAGAGCAGCTCAGACCTGAGCCTATCAAAAGCCTGAAAAAGAAAAACTCGATAAGGGAAGGAAGATGCGAAATGCAGAAGGACTACGCCGAGGATTACCATGAAGTAAAGCCGGCGGACTTCCTCGAAGGCCGAGCACACTTCCGTTGGCCCAGCCCCTTCGGCCCCAGAAGAACCAACCTCGGTTGAGGCATGTTCACTTGGAGGAATCGCTACTCCGGAACCAAAGACTCCAGGAACATTAGGCTCCGGCGATGTTCTTTCCTCAAAGACGCGGACCTATTTTGCCCCACTAAAAGCTCCATCACATTGAAAGTGTAAGTCCCTTTTATTACCATCATCCCTTTTCTCGGAGGCCGGCGACTCATCCCCCTCTCTAGAGAAATACAACCTCTCCCCAAAGGACCACCCGATACCTACGACGACAAAGCCAGTGCAAAAAAAAGGGGAAAATGTCATCTCAAATATACAAAGACCAAGGTAAAAGCAGCGTATGCGCACACCTGGGTATTTAACTTCCCATCTGTCATGGGACACAGCTAGCCATCTATGCTCGTTGCAAGTCGAATGGGTCGCCAACATCCGAACCCAGCCAAGAAAATCGGGAACTTCGCCTGGTTACCACGAAGTTGCTACAAGAAAGGAGTAAACATAGTTGCTAAACTAACTTTCGCTAAAAGCAAATCTAAGAAAGCTGGGGACGCTTCACTCATGCGCATAATTCCATCCCTCAGGAAAAGGCATGAGCTCCACATAGATAACATCAATCGTCCAGACCAGATGAATCAACTGACCCACTTCTGATCTCCATCTTCCTCATCATTAATAACGAAGGGCCTAGATGAATGGCACCCCAAGATTAGTAGACCTCAATGAAGAAAGGGCCGGTACAGTCTGACGAGGTGGCTAAGCATGAATTGGAGCCCAGCCTTTTCTACAAAGAATCTCATCATCAGCACTATTCGTCAAAATGATGGGTGTATCTGTGCAAAAAGTAACCTGATACTTCAAGCATGACCCTATCAGGGGGGCTTAATGTAAACGGGTTTAAGTATACGTTCAGGAATCTATTAGCGGAGTCCGTGATAGTCTCTTCTGGAGAAAGCCTGCAATGCTACCCCCACGCTCCCTCTGCAGTATCTCCTCACTATCTCTAGATGTTCCCCTCCTATCAAAGACATAGTCTTCAGAGTAAATTCCCATAGATGTTGAGCAGTGGGAGTGGAACTCACCCCTCCCTACTAGGCCGGCCCTGAAGTAGCTGTCATGGCTGTGGTGGAATTTACAGACTAAAGCATAAGCCTACAATTTTGCGCTTAAAGTAACGGAGGACTCGATGCCAAAGCGGAAGTATGACTATCTTAAATAATGGGATCTTCCAAAGAAGCAAGTGCCATCCCACATATACGTGGGAAACAACAACGATTCGCCTGCCCAAAGTAAGCCCCGGGAGCCCAACGGCCTTGGTAGACAGCTCAAGGCAGTATCCGACCTCAGAGACCACCAAAAATGAGAAGTTAGGCTCATAGGAGCCAACAACATTATCTCCACTCCCGAGGTGCCACCCGACCTCGAGGACATTCATAAAAAAGAAGTCTAACTTTGGAAATCCGACCATGCAATTTTTTTTCCAAAAAAGAAAAATAAGCACTTCAAGCTCCGCCCACGAGGGCTCAACTTCAGGAAGTCTCCTAAATACGAACGGCCTGCCTCAGAAGCCTGCCTAAAAATACCTTAAAAGGTTGTCTATGACAAAACTCAAAAGTAAAAGCTCCGAGTGCCTGAAATTTATTTTTACTCTGGTACTCTATCTCTATGCAACTTGGAGGGCCCAACGGCCTGAACCCATCAGGCCAATTCAAGCTTGGTTCGAGGTACGACAATGGGCTCAAAAAAGAGCCATCACAATCGGCCAAAGATCAAGAAGAATTCTCGCACCCGAGTCAGATATCAGCAATTATCAACAAGGTGGAACATTCAAAGTCCTCAAAGTACGCAATAATATACAATAACAGGGCGAGTCTCGAAGAGAGAAATCAAAGAAGCATCTTTATATTCATAAATATTCGTTTACAACGACCCCCGAGGGATCCTTACATATTATTACAAAAGCTTATAGAGGCTTTTTACACAGATTCATAGAATTAAAGGGAGACATATAGTGAAGGCCCAGCTCCTAGTCTAAGCACTCAAAGATCCACCTCAGCGTTAGCACCTCCGGATGTCATCTTCCTCGGGCGCATGGCCTCAAAGAAAACATCTTTAAAAGCACCCTCTCCTCAGAAGCCCTGCCCTGACCTTCCACGCTGATATCCCCAAAGGATAAACCAAGGAGCAGAGAGGGATGAAAAAAGGCAATAGTCCGCTGAGGGTGGAGGACCCTCACTGGCCAAGAGAACCGCCGAGAGACGACGAACCTGGCGAGCCTCGACTTTGCTTGCACGACTACTTAAAATCCACTTCTTGGAGCATTGAGTCGTGCAAGCTACCAACTCAGAGCAGAGCTCCATGTCGAGCCGGGGTATGAAGGTGAGTAGGGGTGTCTAATCCAAGTTCCTACTTGAGCAACGGTATATGATTCGAAGTGCCTTTTACGAGCAACTAAAGTTGATCTCCGCAGGTCATCATCTCGAGCAATCAAGGGCAGCGACAACAGATATAACAACAACCACAACAGTGACAGAATGGCAAAATCATGTTCGACAAAGGTAAGCTCTGGCAAATAGCCGCAACACAACTTGCAGGAGAGATGCCAAGCGGCCCTGAGGCCGTAGACTCCATAGACTTCAAACATGGCGATCAAGAAATGGAGGAAGATGATAAGGAGAAATGGGCGAATAAGAAAATAAAGGTACTTAGATAGAAAAACAACTCTAGAGCACCCCCATTTATAATGGGCAACGACGCGGTCATCGAGGCTTTGGAAGACTGATAGGCAGATGTAATTACTGCATTCTTGAAGAATCGAATCGACGGTGGTATTTTCACCTTGGCGAGCGGGAATTGATAGTGCATTGAATGATGTCAAATACATGAGTCCACGGGGCATCCCGGTTGTCACAAAATCTCACGCCACAAGTTGCATCATCGATATGATGTCACATCAAGAAGCTCATGGAGTCAGGTGTCAAGATCATTTCACATCACTTTTCTTTGAGAAACGCATAGACTATCTGTATGCGGTGAAATCAGGGGGCCTAATTGCTTGCTATCAAGTCATTTCGAAAGGATGCCTCAAGACCCCGAGGATGCGAAATTACGATCGAGTCCCCTTCCTCGGAGCTCGTTGAGGCCCGACTCAAAGAATATAAAGATCGAGGCTAGAGCAAAATGGGAAACTCCCAAGGCACATGGCTAATTCTAAGAGAGATGGTCTACCTAGAGCCTAAATCGAGGCGTCATGTCTAGCCGTCCCATCTCTATGCTTTCGTAATTAATGTATGTTGTACCATAATTAGATTCACCTCTATTTAAAGGGAATCCTCACCACCTTGTAAGGCACTGCGGTTGCTCCAACTACTCTACTCAAGATCAATAATATCTCTGACTTTCTTCTCTCTAACATGCTTGCTCTTACTAGCTTGAGGCCACTTTTAGCATTTCTTTCCTTCATACTTGTTATTCATTTGTTGCTTGTTATTGGCCATCAAGAGCATTCTTGAATTAAATTATAATTGTTATCCCTCTCTCGGTTACCCCGATAGCTCGGGCTCGAGCCGAATATCGACCGTAAGGCCTTTTATCGACCCGTCCGAAGCCCGGGCAGCAAGCCCCTCATTTTGATTACTGCCTTGTTTTAGCTCGTATCTCATCATTAAAACTTTTTACTTTTAGCATCAACTATTCTAACAACTAGCATAAAAATAGATCACGTTTTTTTTATAGTCCCATTTATAAATTTAAGTGTTGTTACCATATTCACGGTAAACATCTTGGCTGTCCGACCTTGACTGGTATCAAAGCCTTGGAGATATATACCAGAGAGAAAGGCGTCTCCCCCGTGCTCGATTTTGGAGTTGTTCGATATGTACAAAGAACCTTGGGCAACTTTTCTCTCCATTTTCCTTTAGCATTTTCTAACTTCTTTATTAAGTTTTGAGTGATGGTCTTGTTTGTGGACTCGGCCTAACCATTTGCACATGGGTGGTAGGGTATTGATCGAATCCTTTTGATTTTATGGTCCTTGAGGAACTTTTTCACTTTGCTTCTGATGAACTGATTCCTGTTATCACATGTTATCTCGGAGGGAATCCCGAATCGACACATGATATGGTCCTAGATGATGTTAATGACTTCTTTTTCTCTTATCTTCTCGAAGGCCTGCGCTTCCACCCATTTTGAGAAGTAGTCAGTCACAAATAAAATAAATCTAGCTTTACTTAGTGTCATTGGTAGGGGTCCGATGATGTCCATCCCCCACTTCATGAACGACCATGGTGACAAGACTAAATGTAGTAGTTCTACGGGTTGGTGAATCATTGGTGCAAATCTCTAGTATTTGTAGCATTTTCGAATGAATTCTTTATTGTCATCTCCATGTTGTCCCAATAGTAGTCTGCTCTGATCACCTTTCGCACAAAGGAATCGACACTAGAGTGATTTCTGCAGGTGACCTTATGAATTTCTTGGAGCTCGTTATTTGTGTCCCCCGGTCCCAGGCATACTTCGAGGGGCCTATCAAAGGTTCTTCTATATAGAGTTCTATTCTCGGTGAGTGAGAATCGGGCTGCTATGGTTCGTAGGGCCCTCGACTCTTTTGGCTCCATGGGTAGCTTGCTGCTTCCCAAATAATCAATGTATTTATTTCTCCAATCCCATGTTAGGCTAGTGGAGTTGATCTCGACATGGACTTCTTCGATCATCGATTTGGATAGCTGAACAACAGCCCAGGGAAGTATGTCATCTTCCTCGATAAAGGATCCCAGGTTTGCGAGGGCATCATCCTTGCTATTCTGTTCTCGAGGTACGTGAACCAGAGTGCATTCTTTGAAGTGGTGCAATGTGACTTGAATTTTGTCGAAGTATCTTTGCATCATTTCTTCTCTAACCTCAAAGTTCCCATGTACCTGATTTACCACCAGAAGGGAATCACATTTTACTTCGATGACTTCCGCACCTAGGCCTTTGGCCAATTGCAACCTGCAATCATAGCATCATACTCGGCTTTGTTGTTAGTTAACTTTATAGTTTTTATAGATTTCCTAATCATGACTCCTGTAGGTGGCTTTAGAATTATGCCGAACCCAGACCCTTTCACGTAGAGGCGCCGTTAGTGAACAAGGTTCGCATCCCCAAAGATGTGCCCATTTTTAGTAGAAGTTATTTCTCTACCTCGGGCATGAGCGCGGGCATATAGTCGACCAAAAAATCCATCATAATTGGGACTTGATAGCTGTTCGGGGTTGATAATCTATATCGTACTCCCCAAATTCGATGGCCAATTTGGCCAGTTGACCCGATAATTTGAGCTTATGCAATATGCTTCGAATAATATATGTCATTAAAACACAAATAGGATGGCATTGAAAATAGGGCTTTAATTTTCGAGATGCGCTTATCAATGCAAGCGCTAATTTTTCTAGATGCGGATATTTGGTTTCAGGATCTCCTAGGGTTTGACTTATGTAGTAGACAGGGAATTCCGTACCTTGTTCTTATCGAAACAGCACACCACTTACCTCTACTTCGGATACGACCAGGTATACATACATCGTTTCATCTTCCTTTAGGGTGTGGAGTAAAGGTGAGCTTGTCAGATACTACTTCAACTCCTCCAAGGCACGTTGTCATTCTAGAGTCCATTCAAAGTTGTTTTTCTTTTTGAGTAAGGAGAAGAAATGTTGACTCTTGTCTGATGACCTTATTTACCGTGAAAATGGTAATAACAATTAAATTTATTGACAGGACTCTAAAAATACGTGATCTATTTTTATGCTAGTTGTTAAGTAGTTTATGCTGGGTGTATGAAGTTTAAGGACTAAGTGCAAACTAAAATAGAGTTATAATCAAACTGAAGAGTTAGCTATTCGGGGCCTTGGACTGACCGATAAGGGGTCTCGAGGCTGATTCCTGGGCTCGAGCTTGATCTATTGGGGATAACTAGGGAAGGGCTAATAGTTAGGATATAATTAATGAGGCTCTTTATGGCCAATGACAAGCAATAAATGAAGAACAAGTATAAAGATAATAAATAAGAGCAATAAGATCGAGAGAATATGTTAGAGAGAGAGAGAGAGAGATAGAGTTATTATTTATCTCGTGTAGAATAGTTGGAGCAACAATAGGTTGTTTTAAAAATGGTATGGATACCCTTTATATAGAATGGGAATCCCAACATAATACAAAATGAATTAATTGTAATGGTATGGAGATAGGACGGCTAGATGTGACACCCTGATACGGGTTCAAGGCAGGTCGGCTAGGTTTTGTCAGGCTTAGCCGTGTGCCTTGGGAACTCACCATTTTTACTCTAGCCTCGATCGATATTCTCTTCAGGTTGGGAGTCAATGAGCCTTGAGGGAGGGAACTCGATCACATCTTTATGACCTCGAGTCCTCGAGATGATCTTCAGAAATGAACTAATAGCAAGAAATTGGACCCTCTGATTTTGCCGCATACAAATAGTCTCCGCGTTTCCTAGAACAAAGCAATGGGAAATGATTTTGATGCACAATGCTTTGGGCTCCCCGTGACGATGTCATATCGGTGATGCAACCTATGACGTGAGCCTCCACGATAACCGAGATATCCCATGGACTTGTCTTTTTGATTCCGTTCAATGTACTGTCGATTTGTGCTATTTAAAATAATAGTACCGCCATCGATTATATTTTTTGAGAATGCATTGATTGCGCCTATCGATCAGCCTTTCAAAGGCCTTAATGGTCGTGTCATTACCCCTATAAATGGGGGCATTCCGACGCTATCTCTCTATCCAAGATCCCTTCTTCATTAATTCATCACTTTCTTCTCGCCATCTTCCTTTATTATTAACTACCATGTTTGGGGTTCATGACTTTACGGTTGTATGACAGTATTTTAATCAACTATATGGTAGCCTTTTGCTTGAGTATCTCTACGTAGAACGAGATTATACTATCACGTCACTGCTGTTGTTGTTACTACGACTACTACTACTGTCGTTATTGGCTCCGCATGATGATATACAGGGGATCAACTTTCTGCGCCTTAGAAAGTTATTCGGATTATACACTGCTGCTCACGAGGGGGCTCAGTTTATACACCTCTGCTTACCGTCAAACGCTGGCTCGGCGTGGCACTTCACCCCGGGTTGTTAAGTTGCGTGACTCAATATCCCAAGAAGTGAATTCAAAGTAGCCGTGCAAGCGAGGCTGATGTTATCTCTTCAAGGTTCTCTTGGCCGGTGAGGATCCTCGACCTTTGGCGGGCTATGGAATTTTTTTTCATCCCTTCCTGCTTCTCCCTTTCCTCTTCTTCATCTTATCCCTTGGGGATATTGGTGTGGAAGACCAGGATAAGGATCCCGAGGGAACAACCCTTTAAAAGATATTATCTTTGAGGACGCATGCCCGGAGAGAGGATGTCTGAAGGTGTTGCTGCAGGAGATGGACCTTCGGGAGTAGACTAGGCTCTAGGCTTTTATGTATATCCCTTTTTTCCTCTCTGTGTCGTTGTAAGGACCCCTTGTGGTCTTTTGTAGTTATATGTAAGGAACCCTCGAGGGCCGTTGTAAGCAAATGTTTATAAATATAAAAATGTTTTCTTGACTTTCGCCTTTTATGCTTGCCAACTTCTTTTAAATTTTTGGGGATTCTAAATGTATGCCTCTGCTAATGATTGTCAATACCTAACTCGGGTGCAAGTATTTTTTCCGGTCTTTGGTTGATAGAAATAGATCCTCTCTAAGCCCACTATCATTCCTCGGACCAAACCTGAATTGATTCGGTAGACTCTGGCCGTCAGGGACCCTCGAGTCACATGAAAATAGCAGCTCAGGCCTTGAAATTTTCGAGAGCGGTCTCTGAGTGAGGGTCAGATACAAGCACCTAGAGATTTGCTTTGAACATGGTGTAGATAAGTTTCAAGGCATTGTAGATAGGCCCCCAATGAGGGGTTGCCAGTATTTAGGCGATGTCCTAAGTTTGAGCCCTCATGAATAGAGCTCGAAGTGCTTATTTTTCTTCTTGAGAGCAACCTTCGAGGGTGGATAACATCTTGAACTCTATAATGGTGTTGAGGGCTTTCTGGAGCTGAACTTTCCTTATTGGAGGAGGTTATCGAGATCAGGTATCATCTTGAGATTGGAGACGTTACTGCTGGCTTCTTAAGGGCTAACTTCTTGTTGATAGAGGTCCTCGAGGTCGGGTACCACCTCGAGATTGGAGATAGCATTGTTGGCTTATTAAAACCTAACTTCTTATTGATGGAGGTCCTCGAGGTCGGGTACCACCTAGGGACTAGAGATGACGTAATCGGCTTCTTTAAGACCAACTTCTTTTTGATGGAGATCCTCGAGGTTGGGTACTACCTCAGGACTAGATATGACGTTGTTGGCTTTCCCGGGCCTATCTTGGGTAGGCCAACTATTGCTGTTGACCCACATATATATAGGGTCACTTCCTTTTCTTGGGAGATCTCACTTTTTTATATATCTATCCTTCCACTTCGGAGTTGAGTCATTCGTTTCTTTAGCACCAAAGTATTTGTGTAGGTTCCCGCTTTAGTTCTCTAGTTTTGCCATAGCCATGACTGCTATACACTCGTCGTTTTGGCAAATAGTATTGATGATGAGGTTCTTTGCAGAGAAGGCGAGGCTTGAATGCACGCTCAGCCATCTCTTCAAGTTGTACCGGCCCTTTCACCCCCGAGGTCTGCTAACCTTGCGGTGTCGTTCGTCCACGCCGAAAGGTTTGGCTCGTAGGCGGAGTAGCTCGAAGCCTTGTGATTTGGATCTGACATGGTTGAAACTTTTTTGCCTGTCGAGGGTAGCCTATTTAACCAGTTCTTTTCGAAGTAGATTTGAAGTAATGGCCTATGATTTTGTAGCGATGATCGGGTATTCGCGAGTCGCATTAGTTTGGCTGGTACAACCACATGACCGTAGTTATTTGTGTTTGGCCGGAGCCATTTTTGGTCCCAAGTGTAGTAGTTTAGGTGTCTATATCGAGGGTATGACCTTTCAATTATCTTACAATTGCGATATTTAGTCTAAACTTCGAGATCGAATTTATTCCTGTAGAAAGGTCTTACAAAATTTTCATGCCTTTGAGGTCTTACATTTTTTGTGGATACTTGGTACAAGTATGATTCATACCTTGCTTGAGGTCTTACATTTATTCTTGATACTTGGTACAAGTATGATTCGTGCCTTGCTTGAGGTCTTACAGTTTTGTTGATACTTGGTACAAGTATGATTCATGCCTTGCTTGAGGTCTTACAGTTTTGTTGATACTTGGTACAAGTATGATTTATGCCTTTCTTGAGGTCTTATAGTTTGTGTTGTTGCCTTGTGTAGGTCATACATGACCGAGACTGCTCGCTCGGGGTCTTATGGCCCCTTATTTTTTAATGAATCGTGATTTGCGATAGTTTTTGAGTCATCGAGTTTGTTTTGGCTCGGGAGCCATTACTCGTAAGCTCGGAATTTCCTCACTGAGGGCTTACAATTTTGAAGATTCCAACCCTGAGGTCATGTTTTTTTTTGTTTTTCATGCAGTCTCCGAGTGTTCGGGATGTTTTTCTTTTTTTGAGATGTTTTGTGGTTTCCATGCTGCCTCGTTGAGTGCCTGTGAGTTTGGAGTTCCAACCCCAAGGTCATACGGTTGTTGAGTTATTGATGCCAATCTCCAAGTACTCGGGGAGTCCTTCGAAAGAGGAATCTTTATCGAGAAAATGTTGAGTTTCCTTTAGAGTATAAGATGATTTGGCAAAAGACATTCTTTGATTGCTTGTCACAAGTACATGTCATTTTGTTACCATGGATCTGGATTATACGGACACGGTTCATTCAACCATTTGGCCCGGTACATAATTTTCCTATTGGAACCCTATTTGGCGTTCCTCGGTTCTTCCGAGTGGATGACCTTTCAAGGGGATGTCCTCCAATGTTTGGGGTTGAATGCAAAAGTGAACACTTGTTGGATCCTTCTTAAGTAGCGTATAGGTGTTGCCTCGTTAAAAACCTTGCCGGTAAAACCCTCTTCGGGACAAAAGTTCAGTCGAAGGAAAAGAGTGCAAATGATGTTTTTAAAACCTTAAGTTCTTCGGGTTGGGTTAGCACTTTCGAATGCTCTGACCAGGCGCTTGCATACGGGTTAGTAGGAAATAAAAATGAAATGGGAGATGGTCATACCTTATCATGGAATGCGCCGGCGATGTTCAGAGGATTGATATGTCCTTGTTGTGTGCAATGAGGACACGGTACGGTCCTTCGCTATATTTTAATCATGCTTAGCCGAAGATGGGGTTTGATTATCCTTTGGCTCTTTTGAGAGTGGAGATATTGGTGCCAGTTCCATGTCATGTACCACGAACATTTCCCTTGCCGCGTGCTATTCCCCATAGATGGTTTTAATCCCATCCTTTGTTCGGAATTTCATCATTTGGTGAAGGGTGGATGGTACTGCTCTTATGCAGTGTATCCACGGCCAATCAAATAAGGTGTTGTATCTCATGTCTCATTTGATAATATGGAATTTCACATTTTGGGTCATGCCGGCCACGCTGACCAAGAGAGTGATCTCTCCTTTCGTTGTTTCTCTTTCAATGTTGAATCCTTTGAGGAATTGATGGGAGGGCACGATTTGGTTTCACAGTCCGAGCTGCTCTATTACGCTCGACCTGATAATGTTTGTCGAGCTACGTGGATCCACGAGTACACATTTTATTTGAAATGTATTTATGAGTAAAGAGATTACCAGTGCGTCGTTATAAGGTTGGGACGAGTTCTCGCAGTCCTCCTCGCTGAATGTGAGGGCATCTTCGGATACGTACCCCTGGGTTCACTTTTCTCTACTGATGGATATATTTGTCGTTCTCATCACGGGTTCCTGGGGAGTGTCTACACCCCCCAATATCATGTAGATAACATGTTGTGGCTCGTTCGTTTCATTCTTGTTGGCCACCTCTCTTTCTCGGAACTGATTTTTGGCCGGATTGCTCAAATAATTTTGGAAGTGACCTTTATTGAGTAGTCTGGCTACTTCCTCTCAGGTCTGGTGGAAATCTTCGGTCCTATGGTCGTGTGTATTATGAAATTCACATACTAAGTTGTGATTCCTTTGATAAGGGTCTGACTGAATAGGCCTAGTCCATCTGGTGTCTCTGATTTTGCTGACGGCGAACACGATATCCGACACATCGACATTAAAGTTGTATTCTGATATGCATGGTGCCCCTGTTGGCCCCGTGTTTCCATCGAATTCAGCTCTATTAATGAGTCCCTGAGGGTTGTGTCCTTGGTTCACCAATCGATCATTGCGAGGCGGGTTGCGTCTCGGGATAGTCCTCCTATCTTCGGGGCATACCTCTCTCTATTTAGTTTTGACTCATTTTATAAGATCATGCTTGGATATACTGAGCCTGAGGGGGCTCCCAGATGGTCATCCTCGACCCTGATCTTTGACTGGTATAGGTTGTGGACGTCCTACCAGGTTACGATGGGATACTCGATCAGATTCTCTTTCAGCTACCTTGAGGCCACTACGCTCCGCTCATTCAAGCCTTGAGTGAAGGCATGCGCCTCCCAGTCATCGAAGACCAGGGAAGTTCCATTCATTCCATTTGGAAGCGAGATACGAATTCTCGTAGCATTTCATTCTCCCTCTACTTGATATTGAATACGTCAGACTTCCTTGTTGCTACTTTGATGGCACCGGCGTGTGCCTTTATGAAGGAGTCTGCCAGCATGGAAAATGATTCTATGGAGTTGGGAGATAGGTTATGATACCGCATCATGGCCCCCTTTGAGAGTGTTTCTCCTAACTTATTTTGTAAGATGGACTCGATCTCGTCGTCCTTTATGTCGCTTCCCTATACTGCGCATGTGTAGGCAATAACATGTTCATTGGGATCTGAGGTCCCATTGTATTTTGGGAGTTCCAGCATTCTAAACTTCTTTGGAATGGGTTTCGGAGCCGCTTCCTTTGGGAATGGCCATTGCACAAACTTTTTCGAATCTACACCTTTTAGGACCGAGGGTGCGCCAAGGATTTGGTCGACCCTAAAGTTGTAGGTTTTGACCTTCTTGTCATTGGATGCTATCATTTTCTCGCTCGACATGATCCTTTTGGTGAGGTCTCAAGCATTTTTACGATGGCAGGATCGGCTACCGATCCATTATTGCTTGATCTCTCTGGTACCTGTTCGGCCGGAGAAGTAGCTCCTGGCGCTACTGTGCTGGGAGTTTTCGGGTGGCTTTGCAACTGAGCGATAGCCTGCTGCTGTGCCTGCAACATTTCAAAAATAACATGAAGGCTAATTTCCCGTTCTTCCCAATCTGTGGTTTTTTGGGCTTCCTATTGGTCGCCTTGTTGCATGCTCCTGTCGGAGCATGAGGTTTCATCGACCTGATGTCTGTCGTGCGAACCGGTGTCCACTGGAATCGGTCAAGGTGCGTTATCCAGGTTCTGTGGTGGCGCACCAACAATTGAAATAGCCATACCATTTTCTCTGTGGTTTTCAAGGTTGTTGTTCTCAACTCTGTTCACTGAGCCAGATATTTTAACCTGAAATCTAAGACCTTGGACAAGAAAAAGTGTGAAAGATAACTTGTGTTGTGTAATGGTACCAGCAAGAAAATAATCACTATTATTTTTAGCCCCACGGTGGGCGCAAAACTGTTTGACGTGAAAATGGTAATAACAATTAAATTTGTTCATGGGACTCTAAAAATACGTGATCTATTGTTATTCTAGTTGTAAAGTAGTTGATGCTAGGTGTATGAAGTTTAAGAATGAATGCGAGCTAAAATAGAGTTATAATCAAACCGACGAGTTATCTATTCAAGGCCTTGGACTGACCGATGCGGGGCCTCGAGGTTAATTCCTGGGATCGGGCTCGATCTATTGGGTATAACTAGGGAAGGGATAATAGTTAAGATATAATTAATGGAGGATCTTTATGCCAATGACAAGCAATAAATGATTAACAAGTATAAAGACAATAAATAGGAGCAAAAAGGTTGAGAGAATATGTTAGAGAGAAAAGAGAGAGAGAGAGTTATTATTTATCTCATGTAGAATAGTTGAAGCAACAACAGGTTGTTTACAAAATGGTAAGGATCCCCTTTATATAGAAGGGGAATTCTAACATAGTACAAAATGCATTAATTGTAAAGGTATGGAGATGGGACGGCTAGAGGTGACACCCTGATACGGGTCCAGGGCAGGCCGACTAGGTTTTGTCAGGCTTAGCCATGTGCCTTAGGAACTCCCCATTTTTACTCAAGCCTCAGTCGATATTCCCTTCAGGGCGCGCATCGACGAGCCTTGAGGGAGGGAACTCTGTCACAGCTCGTGACCTCGAGACCTCGAGATGATCTTCCAAAATGAACTAATAGCAAGAAATTGGAGCCTTTGATTTCACCGCATACATACGTTGATATAAATGGGCCCAAGGTCGCTATCCGTACGGTCAGCCATTGCACGACCTTCACATTGTTTTCAACTGTGATTTCTTCAATAGCTTTGATTTTGTCGGGGTTGATCTCAGTCCCCCTGTTTGACCCCATGAAGCCTAAGAATTTGCCCGAACCCACTGCGAAGGCACATTTCTCGAGATTGAGTTTCATGTTGTAGCTTCTGAGGATGTCGAATGTCTCGTGCAAATGAGTCAAATGGTCCTCTACGCGGAGGGACATAAATATCATATCATCAATGTAAACTTCTATAGATTTTCTTATTTGATGTTTGAACATATTATTAACTATGTGTTGGCACATGGCTTCTATATGTTTTAGCACGAAGGGCATCATATTGTAGTTGTACGAACCGTACTTCATGATGAATGAAGTCTTTTCCCTATCCTCAGGGTTCATCTGAATTTAGCTATACCTCGAGTAGGCATCGAGAAAGGTGAGGATCTCGTGGCCGATCATGGAATTAATGAAGCGATCGATGTTAGGCAACGGGAATGAATTTTTGGAGCACTCTCTTTTTATGTCTTTATAATCTACGCACATCTTTAACTTATTTCCCTTTTTGCGAACTACCACCACATTGGCCAACCATTGGGGATATTTTACCTCCCCAATAGACCCTATTTTGATGAGTCTTTTTACCTCGTCCTTGATCAATGCGTGTTTTACCTCGGACTGAGGTCTTTTTTACTACTTCACCGATTTGAACCTGAGGTCGACAATTAGTTGATTGGAGGTTATTTCATACAGGATCCATATCATATCTAAATGGTACCAAGCAAAGAAATCGATATTATTAATAATAAATTGAATGAGTTTTGTCCTGAGTTCGGGGGTTAATCCCGTTCTCATGTATACCTTCCGATATGGGAGATGCTTGATCAAAATAGATTGATCCAGCTCCTCAAATGTTGATTTTGTCGCATCCGACTCTTCGGGGGCGACGAAGATTCAGAGAGAGAGAAAGTCTTCTTCATCATCCTCGGGGGTCCGTTTGTCCTCCGGCTCTTCCATGGTGGAGGGTATGGAATTTGGCACCTCCTTGTGAACCGCGAACATATCCATCGCCGCATGTTATTCTCCATAACCATTTTTATACCGTCTTCTGTTGGAAACTTCATCATCTGATGAAGAGTTGATGGTACAGCCCTCATGTTGTGTATCCATGGCCTTCCAAGCAATGCATTGTACCCCATGTCACCTTTGATAACATGAAACTTTTTATTTCAGACTGTACTGGACATGTTGACAGGAAGGGTGATCTCCCCCTTCGTTGCTTCGCTGACCATGTTGAAAACGTTGAGGACTCAGGAGGTAGGTATAATTTTGTCAAGCATTCTGAGCTATTCTACCACCTTCGACCTAATTACGTTGGTCGAGCTACCTGGATCCACGAGTACACGTTTAATTTAAATGTTATTCAAGAGAAATAAAATTACAAGCACATCGTTATGTGGATAAGACAAGGTCTCGAAGTCCTCCTCACTGAATGTAAGGATGTCCTCAGGCATGCGGCCCCAAATTCGCCCTTCTATTGCACCAGAGACTTTTGTTTGCTTGATCACAGGTCCTTGAGGAACATCGGTCCCCCCAATGATCATATGAACGATGTGCTGAGGTTTTCCCATTTCATTCCTCAAGTCGTCCTCTCTTTCCACCCGAGCTGGATTTTTTCGATCTTCCTTTTGGTTTTCTTGGCGTATACTCCCATTAGTGTGGGAGCTTATATCGACGTGTTGGGCGGTGTGTCAACCCACACCCATGGGAATTGGCTCTGGTGCGACCTCAGGGTTTCGCAGTGGTGCACCAGCGCCTGAAACAGCTACACCATTCTCTCTATGGTCCTCAAGACCATAGTTTCCATGTGAATTCACTGAGTTAGGAATTTTTACCTCAAATCAAAGATTCTTGGACAAGAAAAAGTCTTAAGAATAACTTGCATTTTTCAGTATACCAACACTAGAACAATCACTATTATTTTTATCCCTACCGTAGGCTCCAAACTGTTTACCTCGAAAATGGTAATTACAATTAAATTTGAATTTGTGGTTGTAAAAATACATGATTTATTTTAATTCTAGTTGTCAGGCGATAGATTCTAAGTGAGAGTCGGGAAAATGAGATAAGTGCTTGAAGACAGTATGTTATGCAAACTGAATGGCTGTGAACCGGGGTCTCTATCTAGCTTACGCTGGCCTCGAGGTCGAACTAAAGTGTCAGATTGGGGATGGTTGACGAAGAACTAACAATTTTAAGGATCTTCATAATTTCTCTTATGACCAATGATGAGTAATAAATGAATAACAAGCAATGAAACACAACAAATGTAAGCAATAAAATCAAAGGAGCGACAGTAGAATATGTTTAAGTTGAAAAGCAGAGAATGTTCTTGTTCTTTTATTGAATATGCTGTGAAAGAAATAACAAGGGTCCCATTTATTTAGGAGGGGGAATACCTACATGGTACATGTATAATTATTACAAAGAAACATAGCTGGTACAACTACTTAGTGGTCCGGTACGGACTTGCACTATTCTTGCAGGCGTTGTCAGCTTTGATCACGTTCCTTGGGAATCTTCCACTTGGCTATAATAGCCACTAATTTGTGCTGCCCCGAGATCGAGCATAGGAACCCTCGGGTCAAACCTCGAGTTGCACCTTGAGGTTTCTAGAGACGAGCTATGGAATATCATAATCATCATAAAATCGGACTCTCCAATTTTAATTGTATACAAATTATTATAAAAACTAGTGAAAAGAACCACCAAATTGGATGATGTATCGTGTTAATGTAGTGACCATGAGACTTTATCCCTATGTGAAAGACTCCTATAAAAAATAAAGAAAACATATTTTCCATTTTTTTGCCATTTTATAGGATTTTTTGTACGATTTTAGTAATTGTTTGAATTTTCTGCACGTTTAATTTTTCTAAAAAAATCCTTAAAATGCCCTCAAAAATATCAAAAACAACATGCATTACATTTAGATTTTATTTTCATATTTTTAGGATTAATTAGTAAATTAATTGCTTTATTAAAACGAAAATCACAAAAAATAGCTCATTTTATATTTTTTAGCCTTAAATTTTAGATTAGTAAGGTTTCTCTTTTAATTTTGGACCAACTACTTGTTACAAATATTGTAATTGAATAATTAGTTTAATTTTACAATTTAGATTAATTTAGGATAAAAGAGAGGGATTAATTTTGGTCTTGACATTCTAGGCCAAATTTTAAATTGGCCCTAATGATTTCAAAAAGAATTTTGCCCAAAACCACCTAGGCGAAGACCACCATTACCCAGTCCGACCCCTCCCTCCCAGAACGACCCCCTATTGTATCCCTTTAATCCCAGCCGTTGATCATCACCAATCTAACGGCTGGGAACTGGCCATCCAAGTACTATATTATTGTCCGAACCAAGCCCCCCCCCCCCCCCCCCCCCCCCCCC
>MU779834.1:31347-77429 GCA_026770625.1 Nicotiana glauca | reverse complement strand
ACCCCCCCCCCCCCCCCCATCGATTCCCCCTTTCATTTCACCTTCTTCGTCCCTAAGTGAACCAAACCCTAGACTCCCTTATATCGCACGCCGCCTCCGCCGTATTCCCCCACGAAAAATCATCCCACGGCCGCGGAGACACCCAAAACTCCACCAAATTAACACCTTATAATCGCCTTTCCCTCCCCTTTCCAAATCCCCAAACCGTTTCCCTCAGATCTTCCTCTAAATGCTCTAATTTTAGATCAAAAGCCTGACCCTGAAAATCCTAGATTATCCAAACGGCACCAAAATCACAACATATGATCCCTGGGCTGCCCTCACAACCATCCTACAATCGATTCCCCAAAAGTCCCTTTTAATTTCCCTAAATCTTAAATCCGGAAGTCCTGAACCATAACTTTTGCCCCTTTTCTGATTTCCAGTCAATGTTTGGTTATTTGAACCCCAAACTTTCATTATCGATTTGTTATTGTTGAGAATAGTCAATTAATGTTAGTTCAAGTTCATGTTACTTTATGGAAATTTGGCCGAAGTTCGTAGCAGGTCCAGTCCCTTAAAACGAATTTAGGTAATTCTTTTCACACTCATGTTGGTTTTGTTTGCATGTTGAGTTTTCTTGTCTAGATGCCTGATTAAGGTTTTTCTTTTATCTTTTTTTCTTTGACTGCCGATTCTATTATTGGCGTTTGTTTTATTAAAATAATTGGAGCATGATAAAATCACAATTTTTGAAGTCTACCTTCAATAGCATATGATTTAGTTTAATTAGGGTTCATCTTTAGGTTGATACATGAAATGATTTTTTTTTCTTTCCATGTTTCTGTCTTGTTTTCAGTACTTTGTTTTACGATAATTTCTATTTTTCATCTTTGAAAATCCATTATGATTTCTGATTTGAGTATTGTGTAGGTGCACTATTAATTTAAATTCATTTTTGTTTAGGTTTAATTTGATGAGTATTTTGTTCAGTGATTAGCTTAATTTTATGTTTAAATCGCATCATCATGTTTTGCTTGTCATTTAGAGTTGAATTTTGAATCCTTGCTTGTTCTTGCTTTTATTGGTCATGATTCGTAAATCATTAGAAAACTGTAGGGTCTTAATTGAACTAAAAGAAACTTAAGGAAATTCAGTACTTTAAAATTTAAATATCTAGGAAGAGGAAGTTTCTAGAAACGGTACAGATATCCTAGCCGTTACAAAAGATGCTGAAAATAGGATAAGAAGGACAATCATACTATATTATTTTCAGATTTCAGGATGAGGAATATTGATAAAATATACCCTCCCTAGACAGCCTACATAGAGGCTACTCTATTTTGAAAATGACACACAAAATCATATTTCAAAACCCTAAAAATACTTTCTAAAAGTTTAACTACTGTTTTACTTAAAGAGCTGATTCTCTTTCCTTTTGATTTTAACAAAATACTCAAAAACCTCCCTGATATTTCTGGTATTCGTATGTTGAAACATATGGATTGAAAGTGAAGATTCTTGGTCTATTTGGGGTTTACTGCTGTTATCTATTTTAGCTGTTGGATTTTAGTTTGATTTCGTTGCTGTTGTTTGATTTCTGTTGCAGCTCCACTTCTTTCAAGCTTCAGCCAGTTCTTTTTTCATCTGTTATTCGCTGGTTTTTGTTTATGTTTGTTCAAGGTACTGAATTCAACTTTTCTTCATGTAATGCTTGTTAAAATGATATAAAAATTAAAGCTACAGAATTCATGTGATGAATGGATGTCTTCTCATGCTAGTTTTCTGATTGCATTGATATAAATCTCATCAATTTGTTACTATGTGTGTTTAAGATTAAAAATAAATTTTTATGAGTGATCTAGTTGATACATTGATACTTATAGTTTTCTCTTTAAAATGGTTTCTTGTTTGTAGTTCCTTTAGTTAGATTTTTTATTTCGCATTTGTTTCAGGACTTGGATTGTTGTGATCATCTTATTTTTTCTTCTTTTTCTCGTATGAAAATAACATAATGTTTTGTATTTGAGGTCATAATTTGTGTATTTGGTCAATAGTTGGCCAAATCAACAAGTTTGAAAAGCTAAAGGGCTGGAATTTGGTCATGTTCATCCTGCTGAAGTTGAGAACCTTGTCTCATTGAACTAAGCAGGATAGATCAGACATGGGGAGTGGACATTTGTTAGGTTATTACCTTAAAAATTTGTAACAGGTTTAGCTACTGTATTCCTCTAGATTTATAATGTGATAAATTAGTTTATTGATGCACTAATTTAGGTATTGATAAGTCATAATGTAATATTTGTACTTTGAAAGCTTTTACTTTACCCGAGATACTCAATTAGATAGGTTTTACTTTCATGACATGACTAAATTGTTGTTATTGGATTCTTGTAATATGGATATAATGATGCAAGGGCCACGCTATTAGCCAGACTTTTAAGGATAAAAGGGTTGTTATCGATTCAAAATGGGGCTGGATTTGTGAATAAGCCCATACGGGAAAAAAAACCCTAAACGAGTCTGGGACTAGGCCATTAGGCCTGGGCCTTAATCCCAAAAAGCTTGGCTCAGTTGTAAAAATTTCTTTTTTATAGATTATAATAGAAATGTATATTTTGTATTTCTTGCAAATCATGTATAGTGTAAATAATTTTCAAACTAGAATTATGTTTTGATTTCTATATTCCGATTTCTACTTAGAAGCGAATTGAGTTACAATTAATGCATATGTTTATATCCTGTAAATCTTGGTTAGTTTTAACGTTAAGGTAAATAGGCCCAGTTAGTAGATATCCGCAACTGGGCTATTCTGATATAAGTTCAATGTTGGCAAACTTGGTTTTAAAATCGGATTGGGCTAAATTCCAGAGTAATATATCTTCAAAATACTGATCGATCCCTAACAATTTCAAATTAGGTTTAAATATGAGCATTCTTACTGGGCTTTACTGAAATACAAACCTTTTAAAAATAAGTTGAGGCGTGCCATTCACAATTGAATCACCTAATCTATGGCCCTCCAATTAATATTATAACTAGTGTATAAAATACTTTGAACATTCGTAGCTTACTTTAGGTGCGATTTAGTCTATTATCGTGATTATGTATACGTTCTCGTAACGTAATTATGATTTTCTTCTAAACTATAAATCGAGGAATGCGTTCGCGCAACTTCGACCAAACTTTATTAATACTAATAAAGCGTAATTAATTGTGGACATGTACGCATGACATGATTCTTGACAGCACCAAAAAAAATAAGTACACGTACACGTGACTCCTTTTAAGGTATTTCTTTAATTACGAATAATCAAGCAACTAAAAGTGGTTAAAGAGATAAATGCACATGTGTTCTAAACTGAGTAGTTAAATAATTTAAGCCAAGTATAAATCGCTAAGCAACCGTGCTAGAACCAAGGAACCCAGGAATACCTAACACCTTCTCCTGGGTTAACAGAATTCCTTATCTAGAATTAGAAGTTTGCAGATTTTTAAATAAAGTCAAAAATTTCCTCGATTTGGGATTTAAAAAAAAACCGGTCACTTGGGACACCAAAAATAAATTATTTAAAGTGGCGGTTCTGAGAAATAAAAAAAATAATCTCATTTCGAATTATGTCACTTAAAGTGGAAAAACTCCCTTATCTCCGCCCTCGGCTGGTAAAAAAGGAGGTGTGACAGCTCTGGCGACAAGAACCCAAAACTTCTGCTTCAAGGATCAAGAATTCGAGCTTGTTAATTAGATTTTTACTTGGCTTTATTTACTTAGCTTTATTTTTATATTACTGTAATTTGTGGACCTAGTGTGGTAAAAAAAAAAATTTAACACTTCGATATTACTTGAACTATTTTAAACTGTCTCCCTACGCCTCCCTTCTAAATCTTCCAAAATCGGTGCACACATTCGCATTACCCACTTTTTCTGTTAGAAGTTATACCAATTAGAACAAGGCTAGGCCAGCAAAAAGGCCAGGAAGACTTTCGTGCTCCCGGTATGTTACCCCATCTTTGGCACGAGTTGTTCGCTCGGGTAAGCCAGGTCTAGAACACAACCCCAGGTTTAAAATTAGAATAGTGTAACCTCATGCCGTATCCCTAGTAGGAACGTTTATTTGAATCACGTGCATTTAAACTTGGGGACTCAACACAGGGGTTGGATCCATCTAGGACAGGCGTACCCAAAATAATAGATCATCCTGATGCATCCTACGTGCTATGTGAACATTTATTTGCTTCGGCTTACATTTTGACCAGCTAGGAAAAGAAAATAAAGAGAAAAACCAAGAGTGATGTCAGAATGAAATAAAGCCCGGTTCTGAAAGCCCTGGTATTCAAAATGTCTCGAAACTCTGCCAAAATTTTTTGAATAAAAGAAGAAGAAGGAAAATGTATATTGAAAATAAAGAAGAATGAAAGTGAGTCAATATCTTGTTTTTTTCTAATTATGTCAAAATTGACCAAACTACGCAGGTTTGATACTCACCGGATGTGGGATACATAGGCAACCTACATAAGTTTCGGCCTCATTTTTTTCAAAAAAATAATCAAATAAAGTGTAGTTTAGGGTGTTCGTCAAAAGAATAACTCGACTCAGCTTCAAATATGTCTTAAGCCATTCTTGACGGATTCGCCTTGTATTATCTTTCCATTGTCGAATGGCTATTTTTCGTGAAGAACGAGCAAGTCTGTCAATAAGGTGTCATTTTTTCCATAAAAGTACCTACACCCGGCCTCAAAATTTATTTGGAATTATGAATGGGCCACATTTACAAAAATGACCATTTTTGATAAAGTTGAATAAGGTTCATTTTTTGTTGATTTTTTCCTTTTAGAAATTGAAAACTTGTTTCACCAAAGAGTCCACCGGAGTCAACCCTAACCATAACCATCCACAGGTACAAATGAACATTTTCCAGAACCCGTCACAATTGGTTATAGCACAGGCTCAGCTGCAGCTTCGTATGTGGTGGAATGATGTAGATGAAGATGGTCAGGATTGGGTAAAATAGGAGTTGGGTGCCCTTAGACATTACGAAAATCAAACCCCGGGAGGATGTAATCATGGCTTTGGTAACTTTCCTGTCCACAACATTTTTTGTTTCTCAGATTTTGAGCTCACCCCTACTCTGGAGGAAATGTACGGATACATTGACTTTGGCTAGGACTTGAGGAAATAGAAACTTATATTCCCAAGGGCTCCCTCTATGCACAAATTCTTTGATTTATTGAATATTAGTAAGCAAATAAAGAAGGCCCATGTAAACAGAGGATGTTGTTCTTTCTACTTCTTGTACTTCAGGTTGGGGCACTAAGCTGGGTTCGAAAAGCATGAAAAGGGATTAAACAACAAACACGATATCTGTCAAATTCATCATCGGTTCGCTTTCATAGTTGCATTTTTGGGAATTATGGTCTTTTCGAATGTAGCAGAGACAATAGATATCCGTATGGCTAGAATTGCAAAAATTCTCACCACTAAAAAAGATCACACACTTGCTCCGTTAGTGCTAGCAGACATTTATCGGCCACTAACATTGTGTAAATCCGGGGCTCAATTCTTTGAATGTTGTAATGTTCTTCTGTAAATGTGGTTGATCTAGCATCTCCGCTGTCACCCCAAATTCATTAGTTATTGTTCGAGTGGGGAAAAATTCATCAAGAGTTATGAGGAAAGGGTGAAAGCCTACAATTCTCCAGAAGGGTTTGAAGCTTGGGGCTCCCACTTAAGAACTCTAAAGACAAATAAGATCGAATGGACATTAGGATGGATTCAGGTAATGAAAGCCGTACACATGACGGCTATAAAAGGCTACCAAATATTGATGGGTCTAAGAACTGTCCAACTATACGCACCACAAAGAGTTTTAAGGCATATGGAAAGATATCAAGTGGCACCCGAAGATGCAGATTTAAGTACCCAAGTCATTGAGCTACACCCAGAAGCAATACTACATGAAGCTTTAGTCCAACTGGATTGGAATGGTTGCTGATATTTGAAAGGTGACACCCAGGAAAAGTAGATCCAGATTATGCTGCATGGTTTGAGAGATGGTCTTGCGCGAATAATGAGCCAGAGCCCGAGTTCGAGCCCGAAAGGCCCTCCAAAAGATCTCATGTTCAGGCTTTTGATGTTAAAGTCCGGGAAAGGTTGGCTTGGGGAGAAAAGGAGAAAAAATATCAAGCTAGAATTCACACCTTGAAAGAAAAATTGAAAAATATCGTATTCAATAATGATATATAGGCGGAAGAATCTGAAGGTGAAAGGAGAAGGTTGGCCCAAAAAAAAATGAAGCTCTCCGAGTCAGAATCTGGAAGATGAAAATAGCAGCTGAAAATTCAGTCAGAAGCAGAAAAGATGAAAAACTCATTTATAGCCTTAGGCGGAAAGTATGTGACTATGAGGATGATTTGCAAACGACTGAGGCTGAGCTATCAAAGGCTCGAGCAATGTTGGCCAGAAATGCAGAAGAACAGGCAAGTTTTGTTCAACAGTTGAAGGAAAGATATGACAGAGGAGTTATGGGTTGGAAAAAGAAGCTTAATATTTTTGAGGGTGAAATGACTAAGCAATCCAAGAACTTCAAAGCGGAAAGAGAGCACTGATACGCTTTGATGGCAACTCTAGAAGAAGATCTGCATCATTTGAAAGAGCGAAATCATACTGCCACCCAAGTTTTGGAGGCCAGATCTCAGCAAATTGTACGACTTTTACAAGAGAAGGGCATCATCAAGGAAAGGGTTAGAAGAAATTCTAACTATATTGTGATAAAGTGCAACGAATGTGAGGACATGACCAGGTCCATATTCTTCTCCGCAGTAATGATCTTTGTTTGCAAAATAATGAACGACCACAATCACCTCCAAGAATATATGGCACGTAGGCCCGCAGCAAGACCGACTGATGTCCCTCGGGCCCCTGGGGCAGGATTGAAGGCCCTTATGTACTCCTAATCTTTCTATTCGAGTTTGTATTTCCATTTCCATTCCTAGAGTCTGTTTTAAGTATGTTTTAGTTTTTCAATTCTTGAGTAGGTATGATGGAGTCATTGTAATAGAGAAAATTAGGAGTTTTTATTTTTAATGAAAATTTGAAGGAAAAAACACCAAAAAAATTATTTATTTATTTTTATTTTGCATTTATACCTTGAACTACATGATGATCTGATTCACGCAGCGTCGTGATAAAAAGACAATCCCCATTGGATCCGGTTATGGTTTTAGATAACATAAATAAAAGAGAAAATGACAAAAAGAGAAAACCCAAAAAAGGAGAGAAAACAAGAAAAAGAGAGAAAATAGGAATAAGAGAGAAAACAATGCAAGAAAGAGAGTGCAAAGAAAAGAGAGAAAATAATGAAAAACGCCAAAAAGAAAAGAAAGATGCAAAGATTTGGGAGATACAAAAAAGCCGGGATGAGACATGCAATCGTTGCAAAACATGTAGAAAAACATTTAGCTCTCTAGGTGCATTGCATTCCCAACGTGTGATACCCTATATGTTAATTGTCTCAAGCTAACCGTTTTGCTGTTTATGTTATTGAGACCAGGTTTGATTCTTAAGGTGGTTGGTTTTGTGGTAACCTAGCTTCGCACCCTTACTTTACAAGATCCGAGGGAAATGTCGAAATGTCGTCAGACGGTCATCTACCAACATTTCCCACTCCAAAGGATAGCCCGTTGTCGGTTATCCTAACGTCAAAATCAGCAGCTTCTGAAGAGAACAGGGCACTGCACCTTCGCATGTTGCAAATGTGGGAAGCTTGGTATAACGGTAAAGAGCCGCCTACTGCAATATTTGGTTTTCCCGAACTGATTCCCAGAACAAGTGGAACTTCCAGCATCTCTATAAATTACCCAACCACCTCATTTGGATATCCCACTATGTCAACCCATTTTGCTGGAACGCCTTCTGAGGTTCGCCCTCAGGCCATGATTTCAGGAGTCGCTTTTGACATATTCACCGCACCCCACCTCTTTTATGGTCCAACCCTCAATACCTAGGCCATGTTTTAAGTTGTCATCCTTTACATTCTAAATACCACCATTCCTATTAGACACGGCTCATGTCACCACAAACTCCTATCCTGAACAGTGGGACAAGAGACAACTGTAAATTATTTCGAGCAAAATAAGATCACTCGAAAAATGAAAGAAATTGAACAAAGTCTCAAGAAAACCTCTGAGTGGCCAGAAGAGTGTATCCTACGCTGATTTGTGCATGTTCCTACATGTTCATTTGCCCATCAGTTTCAAGACGCCCAAGTTTAAAAAGTATGATGGACACAGGGACCCCATAGCCCACCTGAAGAGGTATTGAAATCAGTTAAGAGGAGCGAACGGAAAAAAAGAACTCCTAATGGCTTACTTCGGAGAGAGTTTAGTCAGAATTGCATCTGAATGGTATATTGATTAGGACATATCTCGCAGGCACATATGGGATGATTTGGCTCGAGACTTTGTCAGACAATTCCAGTACAATGGGACATAGCTCCAGATAGAAACTCTTTTTCCAATTTCAAAAAGAAATCTTCAGAGAACTTCCAAGAATATGCTGTCAACTGGTGCGAACAAGTTGACAGGGTGAAACCCCCAATGGAAGAGACTGAGATGGTTAGTGTCTTCCTGCAAGCCCAAGAGACTGACTACTTCTAGATACTGATGTTCGCTATAAGAAAGCCATTTGCTGAGGCTATCAAAAATTGGGAGATGGTCGAGAATTGTTTGAAAACGGGTCGCATCCTGAACCAGTCAGCTATAAGAGCTACTTCTCATGCAATACAGAGCGGTCCGGGGGGTGTAGCAAACAGAAAGAAGAAAGAAGAGGTAGCAATGGTGGCCTCAAATATGAGAAACCCCCATCAACCCCGAGGTTCTTCAATTCCTCTTCAAACACCCTGCAACATTATTACCCTCACCAAGATGCGACTTATGCCATGACTCTTCAGCATTATGCGATGATGAATGCCCAGCCATACGCTCGGCCACAACAATAGTATAACCAGAACCGAGCTCCACCTCCTAGAAATAACCTTCCTCACCAAGCTCCATATAATCCCCGTCTACCATAGAATAATTTTCCATATAATGCCCGTGCCCGTGAACCTCCCAGAAAGACCAACATCACACCCATTAGTGAATTATAGTCAAGCCTTGTTCCAAAATTGGTCCAAATGGGTTTGTTGCAACCCGTACCTCCGAACAGGAAAAACCTAGAGTCACCCGCTTACCGACTCGGTACCTAATGTCCTTATAATTCAAGGGCAGAAGGGTACGACATTGAAGACTGCTGGACTCTAAAAAGGGTAGTGGAAAGTGTAATAGAGGAAAAGCAGGTAGTTTTGAGAGATGAAGAGGTCCCCAATGTGACCAATAACTCGTTGTCAGATCACAACAACGGTCCGATTATTAGGATGATTTGTAAGGATAGAGATTTTGACCCAACTTTGAAAGCTATCATTGTTATCATCGATGTTGAAAAGAAGCCCAGGGCGGTAGCAAAGCAAGTTAAGGGGGGAAAAAAGAGCAACTCCACCCCTAGAAGCATAGAAAAGACTTTGGAAGCCAAAACAGGGGAAGTACCTCTTAAAGATGTCGTTCTTTATGTTCCCCCACCCCCAGGAAAGAACAGTTTGTGTTTAGTCCCCCCCAAAAGATTCGAGCTAAACAAGGGATCTAAGATGTACGTACCAAAAGGGACTTATGTGGCGTGGGAACCGGTAATTCAACCCAGGCTAAATGAGCCTGTGGTTATCAATCGCGCACCACAGAAGCCCATGCAGGACCCCATTGTAGTCCCCTAGAAACACAACAAAGCAATGGTGACATACAAGGGAAAAGAAGTCATGGATGAGGTGAATGAAACAAACTCGTCTGGGAAGTACCTCAACTTGGAGAAATTGAACAAAACCAAACAGAAGCGTTTTCTGCTTATAAAGCCAGTCATTGCTGAAGAGGTAGAGGAATTCCTCCAAAAGATGGAAACCTCAGACTACGATGTCATTGGTGAACTCCGGAAGTCTCCCTCTCAGGTCTCACTCTTGTCTCTATTGATAAGTTGGAATGAGAATAGGAAAGTGTTGCTAAAGACCTTTTAATGAAGCATATGTTCCGATCAAAACCACTGTTGAGCAACTGGAAAGAATGGCGGAATGATTTTTTTAGGTCAACCGGATATCATTCAGCTAAAATGACTTGCCCCCGAAAGGGGCTGCCCACAACAAAGCTCTTCATCTTACCGTTAAATGTGAAGGATACTACGTGAAAAGAGTTATGTTGGATGGTGGATATAGGGTTGACATCTGCCCTCTCTAGACCTTATAAAGAATAGAAATTGGGACTAAGAGAATTAGGCCTAACAATGTTTGTGTACGTGCTTTTTATGGCGTCAAGAGAGATACAATAAGGGAGTTTGACTTCATCTTAACTATCGGTCCTGTGGATTTTGAAGTGACATTTCAGGTCTTGGACATGGACATCTCCTACAATTTTCTCCTAGGATGGCCTTGGATCCATGTAGCAGGGTCCGTACCTTCTACTCTCTACCAAATGGTTAATTTTGAACACGGTGACTAAAAAATTATGGTCCATGGAGAAGACGAGCAATCTATTTACAAGGACCCATCAGTCCCATGTCTGGAGGATAAGAAAGGTAGCGAGCACATAGTCTATCATGGTTTTGAGATTGTGGTCGCAGATCAATGTAAGGAAGGAATTTCGTGTCCTCAACCTTTTTTGTCAAATACGTCAATCATGGTCGTCACTAAAATAATCAAGCAAGGGTATAAGCCTGGGAAAGGGCTCGGGGTATCTTTGCAAAGTATCACATAACTTATCACTTTAGCTTCCAGTGAGAAATTCTTCAGCGTGGGTTCCCAAGCCACAGAAGCTGATGTGATGGGCTAATTAATGAAAGAACAATGGAAGGGTCTTGCCTCAGCTGGTCCCGTATCTCTCCAAAACATTTGTCAAGCAAGGATAAATAGAGGAAGATGATGAGGCCTTCAGGGGCGAAGAAATTAAGGATATATGTGGAGCAATGAGGCAAATGTTATATGAAGCTCACATGGTCTAGCCAAGTGAAGGCTCGAGTACTGATCAGGTGCAATATATGGGGCCCGAAGCCAAGCTGCAAATTTGGAAGGCCACTCTATTCCCATTCAAGCAGGAATCCCGGTAGTTCAGTCTTGCCATCTTTTCTGTATTTCGAGTTATTTCAGGGTGTAAATCGAATGTTTTTCGTTTATTGTCTTTTTAAAATTCCAATGTTAACCCTTCTATATTCAAATTCAATGAAATGAAATCAATATTTCATCATCTATGAATCTCTTTATTCTTTTTTATTTTATGTTATTTTTCTTATGTCTTATCTTCAGTTCTAATAATGAAGACTTAAATAACCTGACATGCTTGCGAAAATCATGCCTAGATCTTAGCACGCTATCTAACTGTGAAATAATGAATCAAGAACCATAATATGATGAAGATGAGGCTTTAACAAAAATAAATCAAGAACTGGAACAATTTGAGAATAAGCCTAAGCCAAACATAAATGAAACCGAGCCAGTTAATTAGGAGGAACCCATGATAAGCATTCACATTGATGAAAGAACTAGGGATACATTGATCCAGATTTTGATCGAATTGAAAGACATGTTTTCCTAGTCCTACGATGAAATTCCAGGACTGTGTTGATTTAGTGGTGCACAAATTGCCAACTTACCCCGACCATCTCTCTGTCCAACAAAATAGAGAAAGTTTAAAACTAACATCAGTGATAAGATCAAAGAATAAGTCACCAAATAATTAAAAGTGGGTGTGATCCGAGTGGTCCGATACACCACATGGCTGGCTAACGTGGTCCCAATGCCAAAGAAAGATGGGAAAACCCGAGTGTGTGTTGACTATTGGGATCTGAACAAAGCAAGTCCTAAGGAAAACTTCCCATTACCAAACATCCACATCCTTTTTGACAATTATGCCAAACACAAGATATAGTCTTTCATCGATTGTTATGCTAGATATCATCAGGTATTGATGGATGAAGAAGATGCGGAAAAGACAGCCTTCACCATACCTTGTGGTACCTATTGCTAAAGGGTTATGCCTTTTGGTTTGAAGAATGCCGGGGCAACTTACATGAGAGATATGACTGCTATATTTCACAACATGATGCACCAGGAAATTGAGGTGTATGTGGATGATGTGATCATTAAATCAATAATGCAGGACAACCACGTACGGGGTCTAAAAATGTTCTTTGAGCGCCTGCGTAAATATGGTTTGAAGTTAAATCCAGCTAAATGTGCATTTAGATTTCCGTCTGGGAAACTTTTGGGGTTTATAGTCAGTCGGAGGGGCATCAAGTTAGATCCAACAAAGATAAAGTCTATTCGGGATTTTCCTCCTCCGAGAACTAAGAAAAAGGTTATGAGTCTGTTGGGAAGGTTGAATTACATCAACAGATTCATTTCTCAGTTGAATTCCACATGTGAACCCATATTTATGCTGTTGAAAAAGATGCAGCGATCAGATGGACGGATAAGTGTCAAGAAACTTTCGACAAAATCAAAGAATATCTGTCGAATCCGCCAGTGTTCGTCCCACCCGAATCTAGAAGACCTTTGTTTTTGTATTTCACAATGTTGGAGAATTCCTTTGGATGTGTTCTAGGGAAACATGATGTGACCTAGAAGAAAAAACAGGCCGTATACTATTTGAACAAAAAGCTCACTAGTTATGAAGCCAAATACATTTTGTTGGAAAGAACTTGTTGCGCCCTAACTTGGGTATCTCAGAAGCTTAGGCATTACCTGTTGGCTTATACCACCTATCTCATCGCCAGATTGGATCCTTTGAAATACATATTCCAAAAGCCAATGCCCACAGGGAGTTTAGCGAAATGGCAAATCCTGTTCATCGAGTTTGACATAGTCTATATCACCCGTACAGCAATGAAAGCTCAAGCTTTGGCGGATCACGTAGCTGAAAATCTTGTTGATGATAAATATCAGACTTTGAGTACTTACTTTCCGGACGAGGAAGTAAATTCTATTGAGGTAATTCTAGAAGACACTAATGCTTGGAAAATGTTCTTCGATGGAGTTATGAATGCAAACGGTGTCGGGATTGGGGCAATTTTGATTTCACCCACTAGTTAGCATTATCCGGCCACGACCTAGCTTTGGTATTTCTGCACAATCAACACTGTCGAGTATGAAGCCTGCATTATGCACATGAACATGGAAATCGATCAGGATGTGGAAGAATTGTTAATCATGGGAGACTCGGACTTGATTATCCAACAAGCTCAAGGTGAATGGGAAACTCGGGTTGTCAAGCTTATTCCATACAGGTAACATGTTAAAGATCTTAGCAAGCAGTTCACATCCGTCGAGTTCACGTACATTCCTCGGTTTCACAATGAGTTGGCTGATGCACTAGCTAGTTTTGCCTCGATGCTGCCATATCCAAACAATATCCACATTGACACCCTAGAAATCCAAATTTGGGAAAGACATGGTTATTGCAATGCAGTAGAGATAGAACCATATGTTCAGTCATGGTATAATAATATCAAAAGATTCTTGAAAACAATGGAATATCCCGAACAAGTAGTGGAGACGAAAAGAGAACCATTAGAAGGCTCGCATTAGTTTCTTTCTGAGCAAAGAAGTCTTGTATAAAAGGACTCCAGATCTGAACCTTTTAAGATACGTGGATGCACAAGAGGCATGAAGAATAATGAATGAAGTGCACGCAGGAGTGTGTGGTCCCCATATGAATGGATACGTCATCTCAAAGAAAATCCTCCGAGCAGGTTATTACTGGATGACCATGGAAAAGGATTGTTTTAGTTTTGTCTGAAAGTGTCATAAGTGTCAAGTACATGGTGACTTGATTCATGCACCGCCTTAAGAACTGCATCCTATGTCAACACCATGGCCATTCGTGGCTTGGGATATGGATGTCATTGGTCCAATCTAGCCGAAAGCTTCAAATGGGCACAAATTCATCTTAGTTTCCATCGACTATTTCACAAAGTGGGTTGAAGCAGTCACTCTCAAAGTTGTCACCAGTGGGGGACTTCGTGCATTCCAACATTATCTTTCATTTTGGTATTCTTAAAACTATCATTGCAGACAATGCTGCAAATTTGAATAGTCATTTGATGAGGTAGGCGAACAATTTAAGATCACGCATCTGAATTCTACACCTTGTCGGCCCAAAGCTAATGGTGTTGTTGAAGTAGCAAACAAAAACATCAAGAAGATCCTCAGGAAAATGATTCAAACTTCTATACAATGGCATGAAAAGTTATCGTTTGCACTATTGGGATATTGCACAACTATGCGCACATCAAATAGAGCAATACCCTATCTATTGGTGTATGGCACTGAAGTCGTAATACCCGTAGAAGTTGAAATTCCATCACTTCGAATCGTCGTTGAAGTTGAGATTGAGGATAATAAATGGGTCAAAACCCATTTAGAACAGTTAACCCTGATTGATTAAAAGCGAATGACCGCAGTTTGCCACGGGCAGTTGTATCAATAATGAATGGCCCGTGCCTACATCAAGAAAGTGTGGCCTGGGAACTTTGAAGTGGGGCATCTCGTTTTGAGACATATTCTCCAACATCAGAAGGAAGCAAAAGGAAAGTTCGCTGCAAACTGGAAGGGTCCGTACATTATAAGAAACTTGTTGCCAAAAAGGCCATTGTACTTGGGAGACGTTGAAGTGAATGACCCTGAAACAACTATTAATGCAGATGTGTTCAAAAGGTATTTTGTTTAACCCATCTGCTGTATAACTATTCTCCGATTGGGATAACGAAGGCTTTAATTCTCTCTACCCAAACACTTTTAACACTTTGCTAACCCTTTGAGTCAGTTACATTTCTTTGATTACCCTCATTGGAACCCGAAAATGTTTGTCAAGAAAAAAAAAGACAAAACAAAACAACAAAAAACCAAAAGTAAAACAAAAACAAAGTTCGTTGAACTACGTTCGACTTGATTTCGGAAGGATAAGTAGCAGCCTCTCTCTAGGGTACAGTCATACCAAAATAAAAAATCCACATTTCCCCAAAGCTGAAGCTCGGGTAAAATTTATAATAATTTGGGGACGGTTCGCATGAAAGGTTCTAAAGTTGTAATTCAATCAAAACTCTTTTTACCCTAAATCATGTTCAAACTATTTCTGATCAATCAGTAAAGAAGTTCAAAATGGGAGGATGTTGGTTATTTGGATCTGATACAATCTAATGAGATAAATAAAATGAGAGAGTCATATTGGTAAAAACCCACACGGGCACTGTAAGGTGATGGTGAGAAGAGAAATTAAAAATAACAGAGTCTTGTAAGTGAAAACTCACAAAGAGCACTATAAGGCGACGGTGAGGAGAGAAATGAGAGAGGTTAGCTGGTGAAAACTCACAAAGGGTGCCACTGATAAAAGATGGAATGACTTACAACCATCAGTACTGATAAGAGTCCTGGTAAAGTTTTCTCGGTTTTGAGGTATGAGTTATGATGGATTTATGAGAGTTGGTTGGTCTGTAGATATCGGGTATCCAGTCTAAGAAGCATGTCATGTCAATTGAAGTCTGCATGCACTCCAGATAAGTCCTTTTTTCTTTCCTCGAAAGGGACACTCATTTAAATTCATTATCTTGTCCGTTGTTTACTTTTCTTTGAATTTCGGTCTAATTCTCCTCCGAAACTAATACAAATAAAAGATGGCCAGATTGGTTTTACATAGTTTTGTCTGACAGAAAGCTAAAATTCAAGAAAAAGCACCCAGCCTAAGCAGGTGCATCAAGTCAATCTCGACTGGCCTTGTTGGTTGATGCTCCAGAGTCCAAACACTTGAAAATAATGGAAATCAAGGTCAAGTTCCCATAAAGGCAAAATAAAATGAAAAGGCCAAGCCCCAAACTGGTTGACCATCAGGGGGAATTTTAGAAACTCAAGATTCCTGGGTTTAGAAATGAAACCAATTTTCAAGAAAGCTAGCGAGCAATGGAGATTTTCATCAAAATATTTGGGCCGAGATCAAGTCATCCAAACAATAAAGGCAACAAATACAACCCCCATTTCAACCAGACAAGTTATTCTTTAATTTGAAAATAGGAAAAACAGGTGCAGTCCAAAACAACCTTGCAAGAATCAGGTGCAACAAAAGCAAGGCACACAGAAACAAAAACGATTCTGCAGCAAAAGTTGACTCGAAAAGGGAAGTCCCTTTTTAAACTCTTCATTGATTCTCCTAAATAAAATGAAAAGTGACGTAAAAGAAGAATGAAGAAGAAGAAAAATTCAAAATCGTGATAGCCCGAGGTCCCCGATCTCTAGCTACGTTTTTCAAACATAGGGTCCCATTCCCCAGTCGCTGCCAGCATAACTTGGTAGTCTTTTCAAGTATAGGATCCCACTCCTAGTTGATCCCCGACATAACCCATGGACCATTTCCGGCATAACCCGTGGACTTTTCCAGCATAATCCGTGGACCCTTTCCGATATAACCGAATGACATTCCCGGCATAACCCGTGGACCTTGCCGGCGTAAGCCAATGACTTTACCGGAATGACCCATGGACCTTTCCTGCATAACCCGATGACTTTCCTGGCATAACCCGTGAACCTTTCTGGCGTAACCTGATGACTTTCCCGACATAACCCTTGGACTTTTCTGGCGTAACCCGATGACTTTCCCGGCATAACCCGTGGACCTTTCTGGCGTAACCTGATGACTTTCCCAGCATAACCTGTGGACCTTTCTGGCATAACCCGTTGACTTTCCCGGCATAACCCGTTGACCTTCCCGGTGTAACCCGATGACTTTCTCGGCATAACCCGTGGACCTTTCCAGCATAACCCGATGACTTTCTCGGCTTAACCCGTGGACCTTTCCGGCATAACCCGATGACTTTCCCAACATAACCCGTGGACCCTTTCCGGCATAACCCAATGACTTTCCCGGCATAAACTATGGACCTTTCCGGCATAACCCAATAACTTTCCTGGCATAACCAATGGAGCTTTCCTGCATAGCCCAATGACTTTCCCAGCATAACCCTTCGACCTTTACGGCATAACCCGATGACTTTCCCGACATAACCCGTGGACCTTTTCGGCATAACTCGATGACCTTCCCCGACATAACCCGAGGACCTTTCCGTCATAACCCTGTCATTTTTCCATCATAACCTGGTAATTTTCCAAACTCAGGGCCTCCGGTACCCATTTGATTTCAGTCTAGATATAGGGTTCCACTCCCTAATCTCTTTCTTCCCAAGTATACGCAATCCTGATGTTATTACTTTCAATAAAGAAGTAGTTTAGATTTTTTTTACAATAGCTCACAAAATTTTCCTAGTGAAAACTAGGGCAGAAAATTTTGTTTGTCTGTTTTGGTACCTGAACAGGTTTTTAACATAAGCCACGAGGTTTGAGACAACCAGAAGAAGAAGTCTCAACCAGAATAAAAGAAAAGAAAAACAAGAGAAGAAGTGAACTATAAGTGCAGAAGCGGAGAAAAGATGTGGACTGCTCAAGATATGATTGAAGTTACAAGCTTTGCATGTCCTGCCTGGATCCGAAAAGTTAAAGAAGAATGAACCAGTGGTTGCACCTAACGAGTATCAAGATTCAGATCAGAGTTTGTAGGAAGAAATAGCCAAGACGCAAGATCAAGCTTTAGAAGGGTTATATATAGGAATCTTGTAACTCAATAGTTTATAGGTTTAGCTAGTTTAGATTTTTATCTTTATTTCAATGTATTAAGGAGTTCAGCAAGCAGAAACAGCAGTAAAATCACAGCTTCTCGGTAGTTCCAGCTACCAAAACTTCAAAAACTACACTGACCTGATTCCTTTATAGCCAAGGATATGTATGCAACCTACGAAGCAAGGTTCAGTCAGATTTTTTCCAAAAAATGTTTCCCATGGAGTTTCAGGCGGGCAAAAATCGCTCATAATTGCTCCGT
Organism: Nicotiana glauca; assembly: GCA_026770625.1. Taxonomy (NCBI): domain Eukaryota; kingdom Viridiplantae; phylum Streptophyta; class Magnoliopsida; order Solanales; family Solanaceae; genus Nicotiana; species Nicotiana glauca. The sequence continues at coordinate 59,462 of MU779834.1, read as the reverse complement.
TTCTCTTTGCCCAAAAACTCTTCGTGTTTCCGATTAAAGAGGGGCAGCTGTGAGCATGTGATTTTTTCCCTATGTGAAACTCTCCTATAAAAAATAAAGAAAATATATTTTTCCAAATTATTTTCCATTTTATAGGATTTTTTGTAGGATTTTATTAATTGTTTACTTTATGTGCATGTTTAATTTTTTTAAAAATTTTATGAAAATGCCCTAAAAATATCAAAAACACCATGCATTGTATTTATATTTTATTTTCATGTTTTTAGGATAAGTTAGTTAATTAATTACTTTATTAAAATAAAAATTACAAAAATGGCTCATTTTTACATTTTTTAGTTTTTATGTTTAGATTAGTAAGTATTCTCTTTTAATTTTGGACCAACTAAATGTTATAAAAATTATAATTAGATAATTAGCTTAATTTAGGAATTTGGTTTAGGATTATTAATTAAAGAAAAAAAAAAGAAAGATAAAAGAAAATTGAATAAAAGAGAGGGAATAATTTTTGTCTTCACATGTTGGGCCAAATTTTAAATTGGCCCAATTGATTTCAAAAAGAATTTCGCCCAAAACCACCCAGGCCCAGACCACCCTTACCTGGTCCGACCCTTACCTTCCAAAACGACCCCGTATTGTATCCCTTTCATTCCAGCCATTGATCATGACAAATCTAATGGCTGGGAATTGGCTATCCAATTACTATAATACTGTCTGAACTAGCCCCCCACCCCCCATCGATCCCCCTTTTTATTTCTCCTTCTTCGGCTCTAAGTGAAACAAATCATAGCCGCCCTTATATCCCATGCTGCCTCCGCCGTATTCTGCTGCCGAAAATCATCCCATGACGGAGATGACACCCCAAACTCCACTAAATTAACAACCTATAATCGTCTTTCCCTCCCCTTTCCAAATCTCCAAACCGTCTCCCTAAGATCTTCTTCTAAATGCTCGAATTTTAGATCTAAAGTCTGACCCTAAAAACCCTAGATTATCCAAACGGCCCCAAACTCACACCATATGATCCCTGGCCTTCCCTCACCACCATCCTACAGTTGATTCCCCAAAAAGCCCCTTTTAATTTCCCCAAATCATAAATCTAGAAGTCTTGAACCCTAACTTTTGCCCCTATTGTTATTTTCAGACAATGTTTGGTTATTTGAACCCCAAAATTTCATTAGGCGACTGTTCTTGTTGAGAATAGTCGATTAATATTAGTTCAAGTTCATGTTACTTTGTTGAAATTTGGCCGACTTTGTAGCTGGTCCAGTCTCTTAAAACGAATTTAGGTAATTCTTTTCACTCTCATGTTGGTCTTGTTTTGCATGTTCACTTTTCTTGTCTAGATGACTGATTTAGATTCTTTTTATCTTTTTTCTTTTACTGTCGGTTTGATTACTAGCGTTTGTTTACTAAAATAATTGGAGCATGATAAAATCTCAGTTTTTGAAGTCTACCTTCAATAGCATATGATTTAGTTTAATTAGGGTTGATCTTTAGGTTGATACATGTAATGATTCTTTTTTTTCTTTCCATGTTTCTGTCTTTTTTTCAGTACTTTGTTTTAGGATAATTTTTATTTTTCATCTTTGAAGTTCCATTATGATTTCTAATTTGAGTAATGTGTAGGTGCACTATTCATTTAAATCTATTTTTATTTATGTTTAATTAGATAAGTATTTTATTCACCGATTTGCTTAATTTTGGGTTTAAATTGCATCATCATGTGTTGCTTATCATTTAGAGTTGAATTTTGAATCCTTGCTTGTTCTTGATTTTATTGGTCTTTATCCGTAAATTATTAGAGACATGTAGGATCTTAATTGGTGTAAAAGAAACTTAAGGGAATTTCAGAACTTTAAAAATAAATATCTAGGAAGAGGAAGTTTCTAGAAATGGTACAGTTGTCCTATCTGTTACAAAAGATGCGTAAAATAGGATAAGGAGAACATCTATGCTGTACTATTTTCATATTTAAAGACAAGGAATATTCATAAAATATACCTTCCCTAGGCAGCCTATATAGAGGCTACACTATTCTGAAAAGAACACACAGAATCATATTTTCAAACCCCTAAAAATACTATCTAAAATTTCAGCTACTGTTTCCTATGAAGAGCTGATTCCCTTTCCTTTTGATTTTAACAAAAAACTCAAAAACCTCCCTGATATTTCTGGTCTTCATAAGTTGAAAACTATGGATTGAAAGTGAAGATTCTTGGTTTCTTTGGGGTTTAATGTTGTTACATATTATAGTCGTTGGGTGTTGGTTTGATTTTGGCTGCTGTTGTTTGATTTCTGTTGCTGCTCCGCTTCTTTCAAGCTTTGGCCAGTTCTTTTTTCGTCTTTTTCTTGTTTTTGTTGTTGTTTGTTCAAGGTACTGAATTAAACTTTTTTTTTTCATGTAATTCTTGTTAGAATGATATAAAAATAAAGCTGCAGAATGCATGTGATGAATGGATGTCTTCTCATGCTAGTTTTCTGATTGCATTGATATAAATCCCATCAATTTCTTACTATGTGAGTTTAACATTCAAAATGAATTTGTATGAGTGATTTAGTTGATACATTGTTACTTATAGTGTTCTCTTTAAAATGGTTTCTTGTTTGTAGTTCCTTTAGTTTGCTTTTTTTTCACATTTGATTCTGGGCTTGGATTACTGTGACCATATTATTTTTTTCTTCTTTTTTCTCATATGAAAATAGCATAATGTTTTGTATTTGAGGTCATAACTTATGGATTTGGTTACTAGTTGGCCAAATTAACACGTTTGAGAAGCTAAAGGGCTTGGAATTTGGTCATATTCATCCTGTTGAAGTTGAGAACATCATCAAATTGAACTAAGTAGGATAGATCATCCATGGGAGTGGACATTTGTTAGGCTGTTACCTTAAAAAGTTGTAATAGGTTTAGCTACTGTATTCGTCTAAATTTCGAATGTGATTGATTAGTTTATTGATGCAACGATTAGGGTATTGATAAGACATAATATAATATTCGGACTTTGAAAGCTTTTACTTTACCTAGGATACTCAGTTAAATAGGTTTTAGGTTTTAATTTTGTGTACATGATTAAATTGATGTTGTTGGGTTCTTGTAATATGGATATAGTGATGCAAGGTCCAGGCTATAAGCCAGACCTTTGAGGATAAAAGGGTTGTTTCTGATTCAAAATGGGGCTGGATTTGTGAATAAGCCCATACGGGAAAAACAAAACGACAAATGAGTCTGAGATTAGGCCATTAGGCCTGGGCCTTAAGCTCGAAAAGCTTGGCTCAGTTGTAAAAATTTCTCTTTTTATGGATTGTAGTAGAAATGTATGTTTTGTATATCTCGCAAAGCATGCATAGTGTAAATAATTTTCAAACTGGAATTGTGTTTTGATCTAGACATCAATTTCTACTCAAAAGACAATTGAGTTACAATAGTTGCAAATGTTTATATCCTATAAATCTTAGTTTGTTTAAACATTAAGGTAGATAGGCCCAATGAGTAGATATCTGCAACTGGGCTCGCTCGATATAAGTCCAATGTTGGCAAACTCGATTTTAAAATCGGATTAGGCTAAATTCCGGCCAACACAGCTTCAAAATGCTGATCGATCCGTAACTAAATAATCAACGGCCTATTGCTGGCCCAAACCCCTTATCAAAATTGATTAAAAGGCTTAGATCTTCACCCTAAGCATGTCTATAACTAAAAGCTTCTTATTGAATTTCAAAGTTGGTTTAAATATGAGCATCCTTACTGGGCTTTACTGAAATACAGCCCTTTTAAGATATTTCTTTTATTACGAATAATCAAGAAACTAAAAGAGGATGAAGGGATAAATGCACATAGGTTCTAGAATGAGTAGCTAAACAATTTAAGGCAAATATAAATCGCTAAGCGACCGTGCTAGAACCACGGAATCTGGGAATGCCTAACACCTTCTCCCGAGTTAACAGAATTTCATATCTAGAATTTCTGGGTCGCAGACTTTTAAATAAAGTAAAAAATTTCCTCGATTTGGGATTTAAAAAATAAACAGGTGACTTGGGACACAAAAAATAAATTATTCTAAGTGGCGACTCTGAGAAATAAATAAAATAATCTCATTTTGAATAATGTTACTTAATTTGGAAAAACTCCCTTATCTCCGCCCTCAGATTGTAAAAAAGGAGGTGTGACAAATGTTATTGACTCTAACAACCTTACCGTTTGCAAAACTCATTATCAATAGGATGGGCGATAGTAGAAGCTAGCAATACCTGTTTGTGGATCAAAATGACATCGCTCACAAAATGCAATTTCTTCCTAATTGCTTTTTTTTCTCACTTAATTAAGTCTGTTTCAAGTTAAGATACGTGTAGATCATGTTCCTTTTTGTAAAAGAATGCACATGATCTGCACGTGCCCTATATATTAAAAAGTGAGTGAAAAAAGGAAAGAATAATAACTGAGAGTACTTTATTCTAAATAGAACAAATAATGCTTTCTAATTATTTGAATATCAGTATGAGAGTGTTGGATCGTGTTGAACATACTCATCTAGTTATTAACTTACAAATTCGGTGACAAAACAATTAACATTTGACGTTCACTCTAGTCCACATCAATCCTAATAATTATTAAATCAACTATGATACTGTAGTCGCGGCGACATAACAGGCATTTCATACCACCAGATGACAGCCTGTGATGGATAAAATCATGGTGATATCTATGGCCGCAAGAAGAAAGAACTCATAGGAATTCTCTTTCATCAACGTCGGCCAATCTTATACTATATTTCTCAACACTCTCACTAGAAAATAAAGTCAAAGAAAATGTGCATGTAATGAAATTGGAGTCAGCTAAGTGCCTCTCCGCATAAATAGTCTATGGAGAAGTATTTGGCGACTCTACAAGAGCATCCTCCATCTCTATCTCTATAATGTCATCTGTCATTTTATTAGCGGTGAGAAGGAAAATACAAGAAAAAATACAAATAATTAAGATAAAAACTACAAAAAGGAATCACCAAATAAGATGAAGTATCATGTTAGCGTTATTGACTCTAACCACCTTATATATAAAAAACTTCAGAATCGCTAGGATGGGCGAAAGTCAGGGCTAACAATACCTGTTTGTGGATCAAAAATGCATTGGTTCGCAAAATGCAAATTCTTTCTAATTTCTCTTTTTCCCTCTTAAGTTTGAATTTTTCAAATTGAAGCACGTGTAGATCATGTGTATTTTTAAATAATGCATATGATCGGCATGTGCTCTCTATATAAAATAGTGAGAGGGAAAAAAGGAATAAGTATAGAGAGTCTCCATTCAAAGAAAAACAAATAATTCAGATGACTCGATAGGTCAACTTATGATTTAGAATCAAACTCTATGTTTAGAAGCCTTTACAACCTTAATCTATCCTTCCTCAGTTTACTTGCACTGTTAAGGCAATGACCCGGAAGGCTTATATGCTAAAAACTTATAAAAGCAAGAATATTGCATTAAAAGTTAATTTTAGTTGACATTCGGCCAACGTTTTGAGTAAACAGACTTGGAACCGTGTTTTGACAATCCTGGTGGGTTCGTGTTAAAATATGGGACCTAGGAATATGCCCAGAATCGAATTTCGAGGTCCCTAGCTCGAGTAATAAATTTTGTTGAAAATTAAAAGTCTTAACATCTAATGATTTGAAAAACTGATTGACGTTTGGCCTTGTTGATACTGGGTCCGTATTTTAGTTCTGGAGCCCGGAATAGGTCCAATATAGTTTTTATATCTTATTTGTGAAATTTGGTGAGAAACGGAATGGTTTAACGTGATTCGGACGTCCCGTTGAGAAATGAGAAGTTTCAATATTTTTCATGAAGATTTCACTTGATTTGGTGCTAAATTCGTACTTCTAGGTGTTATTTTGGTGATTTGATCGCACGAGCACATTCATAAAATATTTTAAGAATTGTATGCGTGTTTGGTTTGGAGCACCGAGGGCTCAGGTGAGTTTTAGATATGCTTCAGAGTGGTTTTGGACTTAGGATCACAGCCGGTGCAAGATTCATCTGTTGCTGGACTGCAGGATTCGCAAATGCGAAGTCTGGCTCGCAAATGCAAGCCTCACTTTTGCCAAGGACACTTCGCATTTGCAAGCATGGGTTGAGACTGGGATTCTCGCATTTGCGGGATTTTTGTCGCATTTGTGATGGTTTAATGTTTGCAATTCTGAACAAATAGTCGGCGATACATTTATCGCATATGCGAATCCCACTCGCAATTGCGACATCTGCAACTGCGTTAATGAGACTTAGACGGGATTTTTCTCCCATTCTTCAAATTTTCAAAACCTAAAACACAAGAGGCGATTTTCCAAAGATTGGTTTTCCCCAAATTATAAGTAAGTGATTCTAAAATAGTTTCTTTCAATCTTTCACTTCATTTTACAAGATTCCAACCTAGAATCTAAGGTTTTCATGGTAGAATTGGAAAGTTTTGTGTAGAAACTAGGGATTTAGACCTCTAATTATGGCCGGATTCTAAAACCAATTACATATCCGGGCTCGGGGGTGAATGGGTAATCGGGTTTTGGTCTGAATTTTGGGTTTGGACCAAGCGGAATCAGGTGTTAACTTTTGTTGACTTTTCAAAAATGGCGTAATTGAATCCTTTTCTATTGTGGGTAGTTCCTAAGGGATAAATTGAATCGTTTGGTTGGTAATTTTCTAGATTCTATTGGTTTGGAGGCTTGTGTGAAGAGAAAAATGGTGGATGAGCTTTGAGTTTGGCCGTTAGAGCGAGGTAAGTGTCATGGTTATCCTTGGCTTGAAGGATTAGGTCTTATTTTCCAATTTTCTACGTGTTTGAATGTTAGGTAGAACATATAGGTGAGGTGAGGAGTACCTATGTGTTGTTATCAAGTTATAGCATGCGAGTGGGTCCTATTCTTTTAATTGTTTCTTCTTTGATCGTATTATCCATGTTTATTCTAGCTACAGGTTATGTTGAGAATTCTTATCATGTTTACGGACCTTGGTATTGATTGAGTATTAATCCAAAGTTGAGGTTGGTATCGTGGCACCAAATGTTAAAGTGAGAATTGTTATTATCATTTCTATTTCCCTGTTATTATTGTTTATTATTTTGGTGAGGGGGAGTGTTAATGCACGAAGTCTAATTCGTGCCATGTTTTATGAGTGATAATGTACGAATGGCGATGCCGTGCCATGTTATTAGAGAGTTAATGCACGAAAGGTAATGTTGTGCCATGTTATTAGAGAGTTAATGCACGAAGGGTGATGTCATGCCGTTTCTATTATTTTATATGGTGAGATTGAGAGTAAAAGCACGAAGGATGATGTCGTGTAGTTTCCTTAACCGTATGTACTTGTTTATATCTGTTTAAGGCATATTGGTTGATCAAGTCCTTATCACCGCTTTTCTTCTTTATCTTGTGCTCCCCTCAGCATGTACCCCTTCTAATATTACTTGTCTTGTTTCCTCTACTACTGTTGTTTGTATAGATATTGTTATACTACAAAGGTTTGTTTTATAGTTGTATTGCCTTAGCTTCGTCACTACTTCTCCGAGTTTAGGCTCGACACTTACCAGTACATGGGGTCAGTGATGCGCCCCCTTTTTTTTTCTTTTTTGCAGGGATGTCCGGGTTTCGACATCCATGGGGGAATATGATGACCCATCCGGTCATTTTAAGAATTTATGGTCCGTTCCCCTATTAAATGCTTTTCCCAAGTCTATTTGTGCTAATTTGAATTGGCAGGATGTTCGGTTTTGAGTTGCAGAGAGTTTTGGGACACTTAGTTCCTAAATTAGAGCTTAAGTATTGAAAAGTTACTCATAATTAGAACAGTGTTAATATGGCCTTAGAATGGAAATTCGATCGTTCCGTTAGCTCTGTTAGGTAATTTCGGGGTTGGGAGCGTGTTCGGAATATGTTTTGGAGGTCCGTAGCTGATTTATGCTAGAAATGTCGAAGCTTGAATTTTTGAAGTTTTCAGTCTAATAGTGAGATTTTGATCTGAGAGTCGAAATAGAATTCCGGAAATTGGAGTAGCTCCTTCATGTCATTTGGGACGTGTGTGTAAAATTTCAGGTCAATCAGACGAGGTTTGGTTAGGTTTTTGATCGAAAGCATGTTTTGATAGAATTTGAAGTTCTTAGGCTTGAATCGTTGGATAATTCGAGTTTCCAACATTGTTTTAGGTGGTTTAAGGATTGGCACAAGTTCGAATGATATTGTGGGATATATTCGTAGGTATGGTTGAGGTTCTGGGGGCCTTGGGTGTGTTTCGGGTGCTCAACGGAGCATTTTGGAGTTATGAAAAGTTGCAGAAAATCCTTCAGCAGTTGCAGGTCCAATTCCTTTTTCACGTTCACGATGCTCCTCTCGTGTTCGCGTAGCTCTGACCTTCTTCTTATCTGCGTTCGCGTCCTCCTCCACGCGTTCCTGTACTGTAGTTTTTATGGAGGACAAGTTATCCCTTCGCGTTCGTGACCAGTCTTCCCGCATTCGTGAAGTTCCACCTTTTCCTCTATCGCGTTCGCGGCCAAGCCACCGCGTTCACATAGCTTTATTTTTGGATTTGAGGGCTGAGCCTCATTAATTCTTCATGTTCACGAAGCTTCATTAGCCCAGACCTTAGCGTTCGTGTGCTTCCCCTCGCGTTTGCGAAGGGCAATTTTTCAGCCTTCAATTTTCTTCTTCGCGAATGCAAGTCTACATCCGCGTTCGCGATGCATTAAATGACTGGACAGTTATAAATAATTCAAAATCGAGGGTTAGCCATTTTTATCAAAACATAAGCTTGGGAGCTTGGATTTGGGAGACATTTCGAGGGATTTTCGAGGGCAACAGTTGGATAACAATTCTCGACTCTCTTATGCTTAAAACCCACTAATCTAATCACGAATTCCTCCTTAATTTTGGATTTTTGAATGGAAATGGGTAAAACTTCATAGACCAAATTATCGAGTTTTAAGTGGGTGTTTGACCTCTGAATTGAGAAATTTTTATATGGTTAGACTCGTGACATTACGAGGATTCTGAAAACATAAAATTTATCCGATTTTGTGACGTTGGCCTGAGGGGCATTTTGGTCATTTTACCTAACTTTGTGTCTTAGCTTTAAATTAAATAGTAGAATCAGTTGCTTGAGATGTTATTTATGGTATGTAATTGAATTGAATAGATTTTGGCCATTTGGAGTCAGATACGCGTGGCAAACATGTGGTTTCGAGTTGATTTTTGAGCCGGTTTGAGGTAAGTGGCTTGTCTAACCTTGTATGGGGGACCTTGCCCTTAGGATATGATATTTGGTAATTGAGTGCCTTGTACGTGAGGTGACGAGTGCGTACTTGAGCTAATTGTTAAAAATCCGGCTTTACTTAAATACTTAGGCAGAGTTTCTTTCTTATCTAATTTATCCCATTTGCAATTATAGCCTGTGTTAGCTATAAAAGCATGCTTAGTTAGTCTAAATTGCCTATTTGCTCAAGTTGCTTTGTTTGTACTATGTGAAGCATGTTAGGCTAAAACTACCTCTTGCCTTGTATCTTTGAACTTCATTTCTGGATATCTTCTTGTTGTGACTTCGTATTTACATTGGGACTACAGATATGGGATTCCGGTAGCTCCTCCCCCCCTATTTGTTTACTTTGGGACTGCGGGTTAGATTCCTAGTAGATCCCCCTGCACCTCTACTTTGGGACTACGGGTTAGATTCCCAGTGGATCCCCCCCGCACGTTGACAGCTGGACTACGGGACGGTATCCCGGGAGCTCCTTTGACAATTGATGAAATGGACTACAGGACGGTATCCTGGGAGATCCTCGTTGTTGGTATTGATATTGAGCTTTTTTACTTTGAGTTACGTTATTCGCTGTGTTATTTTCTGCCTTGTGTAACCTGTCTTACTTCATAGCTATACTCTTTATTTCTGCTCACTTCATACTGTTGCAAGACTTATTATTATGTTTATTCTCAGTAGGGCCCTAACCTTCCTCATCACAAGCCAATCGAGGTTAGGCTTGGCACATACTGAGTACCTCTGTGGTGTACTCATGCCCCTTCTACGCATGTTTTTCATGTGCAGATCCAGGTAGCTCTACCCATGCATATCATCCTCGAGGTGGAGAGATTTAGCAGAGACTTTGAGGTGCATCTATCGCGTCTGCAGACCAGGAGTCTCTATCTTATTCTAGCTTTAGCAGTTAGCTTTTCCTTTCGTACTATTGTTTTACACATTCTGGAGTTAGAGCAGTGTATTACCTTCCGTTAGCTTGTGTTCCCGTGAGTTTTCGGGTTTTAGGATGATATTGTGGACTTCTACGTTATTGAGATTATATATGCAGAGCAGCAGTTATATACAGTTTTTCCTTCTAGTTTGTTTAATTTTAATTATTTTTTTCCGCAAGTTATGTTATTTACGTATTGTTAGGCTTACCTAATCGTAGGAACTAGCTGTCATCATGATATGTTCACGTAGGTTGAACTGGGATTGTGACAAGTTGGTATTAGAGCTCTAGGTTCATAGGAGTCACAGAACACATGCCAGTTTATTAGAGTCTAGCTGATCGGCACGGAGACATATGTACTTATCTACGAGAGGCTATGTAACTGTTAGGAAATTTTCACTTTATTTGGTTTCCTTGTCGTGCAATATTTTGGTATCACAAATTCTAAACTTTTGTCTTCTATTGTCTCACAGATGGTGAGGACACACACTACTCGGGATGATCAGGCATCTGCACCCCCTACTGCAGCAGTCAGAGGTCGGGGCCGAAGTAGAGGTCGAGGACGCACACGTGGTGCAACCAGAGCATCTACGTGAGCTACCGCCGAGTCACCACCAACAAACCCAGCCGGAGCCCAAGCACCTGGCACGTCTACTACTGCCACTACTACTCGGGCTCTTCAGGAGACTTTGGCTAAGTTCATGAGTATGTACACCACCTTGGCTCAGGTAGGGTTGCTTCCCCTTGCTGCAGTCATATCCCAGGCAAGGGGAGGAGCACAGACTTTCGCCGCTCACACTCCTAAGCAGCGAGTGCATGTTGAGTAGGTTCCCGAGATTATTCCCGCACCACCTGCAGTGACAGTTTAGCCCGAGGATGGGTCATCTACTTCAGAGGGCGAGCAATGGAGACTTGAGAGGTTCAAGAAGTATGATCCCCCAGTAATCAGTGGATTAGCATCAGACGATGCCTTGGGATTTCTAGAGGAGTGCCACCGTATTCTTCACACTATGGGCATAGTAGAGTCTAGCGGGGTTTCCTTCACTGCCTTCCAGCTTTGGGGAGCCGCCTATGATTGGTGGCGCACTTATGAGATAGACAGTCCAGCCGAGGCTGCCTCACTAACCTGGACCCAGTTCTCAGATATGTTCATGAGAGAGTTTGTCCTCTAGAGTCTCAAGGACGCATGGTGCATAGAGTTTGAGAATTTGTGCCAGGGTGCTATGACCTTTTCGGAGTCCGCTATACCAAGTTGGCCAGGCATGCATCGTCCTTGGTTGCTACAGTCCATGAGAGAGTTCGCAGGTTCATTCAGGGTCTTATCCTACCCATCAGATCTAGCATGGCTCGATAGTTGGAGATGGACATTCCTTATCAGCAGGTAGTGAGCATTGCAAGGAGGATCGAGGGTATGCACACCAGGGAGCGAGAGAAGAGAGAGGCCAAGAGGTCTCGAGAGTCGGGCCACTAGTCTGGTGCCCGTACCCCATCAGCAGTTCGTCATGGCAGGGGTTATATGCGTCGCCCCGTCCATTCAGCTCTTCCAGTACTCAGCAGTGCTCCAGCTTTGCATATACCTCAGGAGCCTTACTATGCACCTCTAGTTTCTAGAGCGCCTCCTGCGCGGGGTGCTTTTAGAGGTCAGTCCAGCAGACCTAACCCTAGTCAGTCACAGCCACCGCATCCTCCCAGAGCTTGTTTCAAGTGTGGCGATACACTCTATATGGTTAGGGACTACCCCAGAATTGGTAGGGGTACATCTTCACAGACTGCTCAGCCACAGCGTGCTCCTCAGAGTGCTTAGGCCATGGTCATAGCCTCAGCTGCTACCCCATTTGCGCAGCTAGCTAAGGGCGTAGGTCGGGGAGGTAGAGGTGGCCCTTGAGAGAGAGGTGAGGCCAGATATTATGCTATTCCTGCTCGTACCGAGGTTGTTGCCTCTAACTCTGTCATTACAGATACTATACTAGTTTGTCACAGAGAGGCATCGGTTCTGTTCGATCCGGGCTCTACTTACTCTTATGTGTCTTCTTACTTTTCTTCGCATTAGGGTGTACCTCGAGATTTTTTGAGTGCCCATGTTTATGTTTTTACTGTTGTGGGGATTCTCTTGTTGTGGACCGCGTTTATCAGTCATGTCTGGTTACTATTCATGGTTTTGAGACCAGAGCAGATTTATTGTTACTTGGTATGGTTGATTTTGATATTATCTTGGGCATGGACTGGTTTTTTCCCTATTTTGCTATTCTTGATTGTCACGCCAAGACCGTAAAGCTAGCTATGCCAGATATTCCGCGTGTTGAGTGGAGTGGTACTTTAGATCACACTCCTAGTAGAGTTATCTCTTTCCTTAAAGCTCATCGTATGGTTGAGAAGGGGTGTGCCGCATATTTTGCTTATGTGAGAGATGTTAGAGCTGATACCCCTTCTGTTGATTCAGTCCTAGTGGTACGGGATTATCCCGATGTGTTTCCAACTGTTCTTCCACGCATGTCGCCTGATAGAGACATTAATTTTGTCATTGATTTGTTACCGGGCACTCAGCCCATTTCTATTACTCCGAATCGTATGGCTCCTCCTGAGTTGAAGGAGTTGAAGGATCAGTTGTAGGAATTTCTCGATAAGGGTTTTATTCGACCCAGTGTCTCACCTTGGGGTGCTCCTGTCTTGTTTGTGAAGAAAATGATGGTTTTATGTGCATGTGTATGATTGTCGCTAGTTGAACAAGGTTACAGTGAAGAACCGTTATCCTTTGCCTCGTATTAATGATCTATTCGACCAACTTTGGGGTGCTAAGATGTTTTCTAAGATTGACTTGCACTCAGGTTACCATCATTTGAAGAATCAGGAGCCAAATATTCCCAAGACTGCCTTCAAGACTCGATATGGTCATTACGAGTTCCTTGTTATGTCATTTGGGCTGACCAATGCCACAATAACGTTTATGAATTTGATGCACAGTGTGTTCAGGCCTTATCTCGACTCATTTGTTATTGTTTTTATTGATGATATTCTGGTGTATTCCCGAAGTCGGCAAGATCATGACCAACACCTGAGGACCGTGCTTCAGTCCCTGAGAGAGAAGAAGTTATATGCAAAGTTCTCAAAATGTGAGTTTTGGTTGAGTTCTGTGGAATTCTAAGGCCACATGATATCGAGTAAGGAAATTCAAGTGGATTCAAAGAAGATAGAGGTCGTGTAGAGTTGGCCCAGGCCGTCCTTAGCTATAGAGATTCGCAGTTTCCTTGGTTTGGCGGGCTACTACCGTCGTTTTGTGGAGGGATTTTCATCGATTGTGTCCCCTATGACTAGATTGACCCAGAAGGGTGCCCTATTTAATTGGATAGAGGAGTGTGAGGCGAGCTTTCAGAAGCTCAAGACAGCTTTGACTGCAACCCCAATTTTGATATTGCCTACTGGTTCAGGGTCCTATACAGTTTGTTGTGATGCCTCGCGGGTTGGCCTCGGAGCTATACTGATGCAGGATGGTAGGGAGATTGCCTACACATCCAGAATGTTGAAGATACATGAGAAGAATTACCCTGTCCACGACCTTGAGTTAGCCACTATTGTTCATGCCTTAAAGATCTAGTGTCATTATCTATACGGTGCACCTTGTAAGATTTATACTGACCACTGGAGTTTGCAGCACTTGTTCAAGCAAAAGGACCAAAATTTGCGCCAGAAGAGGTGGTTAGAGTTACTGAAGGACTATGATATTACTATTTTGTATCACCCGGGAAAGGCCAATGTGCTAGTTGATGAATTGAGCCACCGGGCGGAGAGTAGGGGAGTTTGGCATATTTACTAGCTTCAGAGAGGCCTATGGCGATGGATGTTCAGGCCTTAGCCAGCCAATTCGTGAGATTGGATCTTTCCAAGCCCAGTCAGGTTCTAGCTTGTGTGGTTTCTCGGTCTTCTTTATTTGATCGTATTAGGGAGCGACAGTATGATGACCCGGATTTGCTTGTCCTTAAGGACAAGGTTCAACATGGTGACGCCAGAGATGTGACCACTGAAGATGACGTGGTATTTAGGGTGCAGGGTCGGATTTGTGTGCCCAATGTTGATGAGCTTCGAGAGTTGATTTTAACAGAGGCCCATTGTTCGCGGTATCCCATCCATCCGGGTGCCGCGAAGATGTATTAGGACTTGAGGCAGTACTATTGGTGGAGGCAGATGAAGAAAGATATAGTTGGGTATGTATCTAGATGCCTCAACTGCTAGCAGATGAATATGAGCACCAGAGACCGGGTGGGTTGCTTCAGCAGATAGAGATTCTGGAGTGGAAACGGGAGCGCATCACCATGGACTTTGTATCTGGACTCCCGCGGATCTTGAAGAAGTTTGATGCCATTTTTGGTTATTGTGGATTGGCGGAGATTTATATCCGGGATATCTTTCGTCTGCATGGTATTCCAGTTTCTATTATTTCAGACAAAGGTAATCAGTTTACATCGCGGTTCTGGAGAGCCGTACAGCAGGATTTAGGTACTCGAGTTGGAGTTGAGCACATCATTTCACCAATAAATGGACGGACAGTCCGAGGGCACTATTCAGATTCTTGAGGATATGCTCTGTGCATGCGTGATTGAGTTTGGAGGGTCTTAGGATCAGTTCTTTCCTTTGGCAAAGTTTGCTTATAACAACAGTTATCATTCAAGCATTCAGATGGCGCCGTATGAGGCTTTATATTGTAGGATGTGTAGATCTCTGGTGGGTTGGTTTGAGCCGGGTGAGGCCAGGCTATTGGGCACAAAGTTGGTTCAGGATGCATTGGAGAAGGTTAAGGTGATTCAGGATAGACTCCGTAAAGACCAGTCCAGAGAGAAGAGCTACGCAGACAGGAAGGTTCGTGATGTTTCGTATATGGTTGGATAGTGGTTCTGCTTCGGGTTTCGCCCATGAAGGGCGTTATGAGATTTGGGAAGAAAGGGAAGTTGAGTCCAATATTTATTGGCCCTTTTGAGGTATTGAGGCGTGTTGGGGAGGTTGCTTATGAGCTTGCTTTACCTCCTAGCTTGGTAGGATTTCATCCGGTATTTGATTTTTTGATGCTCCAGAGATATCACAGTGACCCGTCCCACGTGTTGGATTTCAGTTCAGTCAAGTTGGACAAGGATCTATCCTATATTGAGGAGCCAGTGGCTATATTGGACAGGCAGATCAGAAAGTTAAGGTCAAAGAACATTGCTTCAGTAAAGGTTTAGTGGAGGGGTCAGCCGGCTGGGGAGGCGACCTGGGAGACCAAGCAGGATATGCGCAGCAATTACCCTCATCTTTTCACTACTTCAGGTATGTCTTTATGCTCGTTCGAGGACAAACAAATTTTTAAGTGTAGGAGGATGTGATGACTCAGCCGGTCGTTTAAAGAATTTACGCCTTGATCCCTTATTAACTGTTTTCCCCAACTCTATTTCTGCTAATTTGAATTATCGGGATGTTCGATTTTGAGTTTCGAATAGTTTTGGAACACTTAGTCCCTAAATGAGAGCTTAAGTGTTGGAAAGTTGCCCATAGTCGCAACAGTGTGAATACGACATTGGAATGGAAATCGGAGGGTTCCGTTAGCTCCGTTAGGTGATTCGGGGTTGGGAGCGTGTTCGAAACATATTTTGGAGGTCTGTAGGTAATTTAGACTTGAAACGCCGAAGTTTGAATTTTTGAAGTTTCCGGTCCGATAGTGAGATTCTGATGCAAGGTTGGAATGGAATTCCAGAAGTTGCACTCCATCATGTCATTTGGGACGTGTGTGTAAAATTTCATGTCTTTCGGATGAGGTCTGGTTAGATTTTTTATCGAAAGCGTGTTTTGATAAAATTTGAAGTTCTTAGGCTTGATCATTGGTTAATTCGAGTTTTCAACATTATTTTAGGAGGTTTAAGGATTGGTACAAGTTTGAATGATGTTATGGGATATGTCCGTAGGTTTGGTTGAGGTATCGGGGGCCTGGGGTGTGTTTCGGATGCTCAACGATCATTTTTGAGTTGTGAAAAGTTGCAGAAAATCCTTTAGCAGTTGCAGGTCCATTTCCCTCTTCTCGTTCGCGTAGCTCTAACCTTCTTCTTATCTGCGTTCGCGTCCTTCTCCACGCGTTCGCATAGTGTAATCTTGGGGGAGGACCTGTTATCCCTTCGCGTTCGCGACCAGTCCTCCCGTGTTTATGAAGTTCCACCTTTTCATCTATCGCATTCGCGGCCTAGCCACCGCATTCACATAGCTCTATTTTTGGCTCTGAGGGCTGAGCCTCATTAATTCTTCGCATTCGCACTACCCTAGTCGCGTTCGCGTAGCTTCATCAGCCCAGACCTTCGTGTTCGCATGCTGCCCCTCGCATTCGCGAAGGGCAATTTTTTAGCCTTCACTTTTCTTCTTCGCGAATGTGAGCCTAATTCCGCGTTCGCGATTCATGAAATGACTAAACAATTATAAACAATTCAAAACCGAGGTTTAGCCATTTTTATCAAAACACAAGCTTGGGAGCTCGGATTTTGGAGAAATTTCTAGGGATTTTCGAGGTCAACGACTGGGTAACAATTCTTTACTCTCTTATGGGTAAAACCCACTAATCTAATTACGAATTCCTCTATAATTTCGGATTTTTGAATGAGAAAAGGGTAAAACATCATAGACCAAATTATCGAGTTTTGAGTGGGTGTTTGAACTCCGAATTGAGAGATCTTTATATGGTTAGACTCGTGAGAGTTCGAGGGCTCTAAAAATATAAAATTTATCCGATTATGTGACGTTGTCCTGGGGGGCGTTTTGTTCATTTTACCTAATTTAACGTCTTAGCTTTAGATTAAATTGTAGAATCAGTTTTTTGAGATGTTATTTACGATAGGTAATTGAATTGAATAGATTTGGGCCATTTGGAGTCGAATACTCAAGGGAAACGTGTGGTTTCGAGTTGATTTTGGAGCCGGTTTGAATTAAGTGGCTTGTCTAACCTTGTGTGGGGGACCTTCACCTTAGGATATGATATTTGGTAATTGAATGCCTCGTACGTGAGGTGACGAGCGCGCACTTGAGCTAATTGTTGAAAATCCGGTTTTAATTAAATACTTAGATTGAGTTTCTTTATTATCTGATTTATCCAATTTGCAATTATAGCCTGTGTTAGCTAGAAAAGCATGCTTAGTTGGTCTAAAGTTCCTAATTGCTCAAGTTGATTTGTTTGTACTATGTGAAGCATGTTATGCTAGAAATACCTGTTGCCTTGTATCTTTGAACTTCATTTCTGGATATCTTCTTGCTGTGACTGTGTATTTACATTGGGACTACAGATGCGGGATTTCGGTAGCTCCCCCCCCCCTTTTTTTGTTTACTTTGGGACTACGGGTTAGATTCCCGGTAGATCCCCTTACACCTTTACTTTGGGACTACGAGTTAGATTCCCGGTAGATCCCCCCTGCACTTTGACAGATGGACTACGGGACGGTATCCCAGGAGCTCCTTAGGTAGTTGATAAAATAGACTACAGGACGGTATCCTGGGATATCCTCGTTTTTGTTATTGATATTGAGCTGTTTTACTTCGTGTTACCTTATTCACTGTGTGTTATTTGCTGACTTGTATAACATGTCTTACTTCATAGTTGTACTCTTTATTTCTATTTAGTTCATACTGTTGCAAGACTTATTATTATGTTTATTCTCAGTAGGGCCCTGACCTTCCCTGTCACTACCCAACCGAGGTTAGACTTGGCACTTACTGAGTACCGCTGTGGTGTAATCATGCCCCTTTTGCGCATGTTTTTCATGCGCAGATCTAGGTAGCTCTACCCAGGTGTATCATCCTCGAGGCAGAGAGATTTAGCAGAGACTTCGAGGTACATCTGCCGCGTCCGCAGACTAGGATTCTCTATCTTATTCTAGCTTTAGCAGTTAGCTTTTCCTTTCATAATGTTGTTTTAAACATTTTGGAGTTATAGTAATGTATTACCTTCCGTTAGATTGTGTTCTCGTGAGTTTCCGAGTTTTAGGATGATATTGTAGACTTCCACGTTATTGAGATTGTATATACCGAGCTGCATTTATATACATTTTTTCCTTCTAGTTTGTTTAATTTTAATTATTTGTTTCCGCAAGTTATGTTATTTCCACATTGTTAGGCTTACCTAGTCGTAGGGACTAGTTTACTTCACAACATGTTCATGGAGGGCGAACTGGGGTCATGATGGGGAACATCTCGTTTCTTTTGAGAATTGGGTATTTGACGAGTCGCCACATAATGTATTATGGTGTGTTAGGGAACCTAGAGTAATTAACTCACGTAACTAGTTTGCATCACCAGAGATTAGGGTAAGGGCTCGAAATAACCTTAAGTAGGAGGTATTAGGCACCCCTCGCAGTCCACAACAGTGGGTCCTGGCCAAACTTAAATTATAAGAATTAGTCAATTAACAAGCAAGCAAGTATTTGCAGTTAAAGTGGTTTTCCCTATCTAAATGCATATATGATCAAAGAAGTTTAAATAACAATGGTAAAGAGATTTGGACAGCTTATGTATACATAAAGAAAAGGAAGTTTAGAGAATTTAAGCACATATGGAATTGGGAAAGGGAAGTGCTAGGTTGATTAGCCTACATGATCATACCCATGCAATGCCCGATAATCACTCCTCAATGAGAGGGGCTACACGTGACATTAACGTGAAGGCCATCATATCCTTTTATTACCCATTACCCTCCCCTTAGTGGTTATAAGCAAGTTTAATTAATGACCTCTAAGCGTACTGCGACCCGCCCCTTCCTTATGGTCCTGGAGGAATTTGGGACCTCTAAATCTGGATTGTTCTAGATAGCCTAAGGTTTATAAAAGGTAAAAAACTAGGCGACAGGAAAATAACATATAGGACAAGCAAATAGGGACAATAAGTTAGAAGGCTCACATTTACCTCCGGATGTATATAGGCGAACAAATAGCTCGTCTAAAACATAGGTTTTGAAGAAAGTTCTGAAATCCTAAGAACATAGTACCTAGATGAATGTTACAGAATCAGGATATGTATAAGGAAAGTGGCAGAATCATAACTAGTTTGCCTAATCATTTTTATAGCCTATTAAGCTTGGATAATTTCACACATAAACAGAATTAGTTTCAATTTTAACGCCATAAGGCTAGCCTAAGTGTGTATATGCCGCCACAATTTTAGGAAAAATATTTTGAAGTTCTTTATCCTATAGCCATGCTTTCTAGTGACATTAATTAACACAGTGTTGAAGAACATTAAATAAACGAGTAGGATAATTAATTAAACTAATTCAAAACCTATATACGTGAGTTCTAACTAACTTATTTTTTAAATCATATGAGCATGATCTCTATAATTAAACTGAATTTAAATCCTATTGGCATGAGTTCTAATTAAAATTGATTTTAGCTCTTATAGGCATGATTTCTAAAGAGACAGATTTGAACATACGCCGTAATGGAAACTGAACCTTTGTAATTTTATTCCCTATAGGCATGGTGTCTAATCATATAAAGTAAAGCAGGCAGAACTTATTTGGACCAAAGCAAAACCCTATAGGCATATTATCTAACAAAACCCATTTGAACCAAAATGAACCCTATAGGCATATTGTCTAACAAAACACATTCGAACCAAAATGAGACCTATAGGCATATTATCTAACAAAACATATTTTAACCAAAGTAAAACCTATAGGCATGTTATCTAACAAAGCACATTTGAACCCAAGTAAAACCTATAGGCATGTTATCTTTCCAACTTTACCCACAGTATACAACTACCATCCCTTTTCACTAGTCACACCAATATTTGTTTATAATTAGTTATTATAGACCGATGATTGAATAAAAATTACATAAATTGAATATAAATTAAGCTATAGGGAGCCTGAAATAGGCCCAAAGCAAATCCTAGTGTACCAGTGTCACAACCCTAACCCCGAACCTGGTTGTGATGGCGCCTCTTGTAAAGACAAGGCCAGCCAATTGAACCATTTCTCAAATTTTAACTAGTTAAATAGTATAAAAATAGTCTAAACATGATTTAATAATATGGAATAGCGGAAATACAGATAACAAATGTGGAAATCCAACCCGGCACAGCCCTAAACGGGGTGTAACAAGTCATGAGCATCTATGGACCCTGATACAAGTTTTCTAAATCCAATATCTAGTACAAATGTTCGAAAGACATAGAATGATAAGATAATAGAGACACGAGGCTGCGGACGCCAACAGCTACCTCGTAGTCTCCGAATACCGCCTGGAACTGGAGGAAATAGCACTCAGGAGCAGAACCAACGACACCTGAATCTGCATACATTGTGTAGGGAGTAATGTGAGTACTCCAGCCCAGTAAGTAATAAATATAAATAATAACTGAAGGTAAGAAATCACATAAAGCACAAGGCAATCTATAATTAAGTAGTAAAACATCATTTGAAAATAGTAAATTAGTGAAAAATCAAGTAAGATCTCCTTTCAACTGGTAAAACTAGTAAGTAATGTAAAGTAAAAATATAGAAGTTCGCCCCTCAGGCTCAGTATCCACAAATCTGCCACTCGAGCTATATCTCAGTACAGTGTCAGCCCTTCGGGCTCAATCTTATATCTCAAATGGGTACCCACGCTCACTGGGGGTGTACAGACTCCGGGAGGGGCCCCTTACGGCCCAAGCGCAATTATAAGCCATCTCATGGCATCAAATCTAGGCCCTCAACCTCATATAAATCAAGCCACCTCATGGCGTATATGTAACTCAGGCCCTTAGCCTCAAATCAGTAACAATGTTCCTCACAAGATAGGCCCTCGGCCTTGCTCAGTCCGAAAAATCATCGCCCCTCGGGCAATAATAAAACAGTGTTTTCAGCCCAAACATTACTTAAAATATCATTTAAGTCTTAAAATCTTTGAAAGAATGGCTGAATATTAAAACGGTAGAAATTACCAGGACTAAGTTCAAGTAATAAGTCAAAACAGTGAGGAAACAGTAATAAAAATCCCCGTAGGGTTCAAATAGTTGGCACGAAGCCCAAATATGGCATCCAGCCCAAGTCATGGTGATAACAAATAAGCTTCAATCAAATACGCAGTAAAATCATCAATCGGGACGGACCAAGTCGCAATCCCCAATAGTATACGACCCCACGCTCGACATCAAGTGCATGTCTTACCTCAATATAACACTATAATGTGCAAATCCGGGGTTTCAAACCCTCAGAGAATTATTTACAAACACTACTCACCTCGAGCTGGCTAAATCTGTAGCTCGCAACACCTTTGCCCCTCGAATCGGCCTCCACGCACATCGAATCTATCCAAATCAAAATGAATACGTCACAATATGCTAAGGGAACAAAGCCCAAGCAAAAATAATCAAAAAATACCAAAAATCCCAAAATTAGAAAAACCAAAGCCCCGGGCCCACCCCTCAAAACTCAGAAATTATCACATCAACGGATTCCTCATCTCCCAATGAGTTCATACACATCAAAAGTTCTCAAATCCGACTCCAAATGGTCCACCAAATCCCCAATCAAAAGTCCAAAATTCCAAGCCCTAGTTCTTCCATTTTTAGCCCCAAAATTCCTTTAGTTACAGCCCTAAATTCATGAAATACTACCATGGAGTTGAGTTTTAGGTCTAAAATCCTTACCTTGACGAAGTTCCCTTGAAATCCTCCTTCCAAATCATTCAAAAGCTCTGAAGCCAAAGTTAAAAATGGTGGAATAGTTCAAACTCGCAAATGGAAATAACTTATATGTTCTGCCCAGTCCTTTTCGTATCTGCGGCACCATAGCTGCTTCAGCAGTATTGCTTCAGTGGTTATTTCTTCGCATCTACAGAATTCACTTAAGGGTCCAAATTCGCATCTACGATAAGCCATCCGCACCTGCGACTCCACAAGTGCAGTCCCACACCGCATCTGCGGCTCCTGGAAAGGCCTCAAAAATCCTCTTCTACAGTTCATCTCACGCACGTGCGGTGCCGCACCTGTGGTCCCCAAACCGCAGGTGCAAAAACACCAGAACCAGCAAAACTTCAGCAGCTTCAAAACATCAAAATGGTCTGATTGACCACCCGAAACTCACCCGAGGACCCCGGGACTTCAACCAAAGGCACCAACATATCCTAATACCTTCTTCAAACTTGTTCCAATCATCAAAACACATCAAACAACATTAAAAACTTCCAAATTCTACTTTTGATAAATTAAAAAAAAACCCAACGAAACCAGTTCTGAATAAACTAAAATTTTGCGCACACATCCCAAATGACATAACGAAGCTATTACAACTCTTAGAATTCCATTCCAACCCCAATATAAAAATCTCACCCATCAACCGAAATTCGCGAAAATATCAACTTCGCCAATTCATGCCTAAATTTACTCCAACCCTCCAAAACCCATTCTGATCACACTTCAGTGTCATAAATCACCTCCCGAAGCTAACCATACCATCGGAACTCACATCCTAGCCCTCTAACACATAATTCAACATTCGGTTGACTTTTCCAACTTAAGCCTTCTTAAAAGAGACTAAGTGTCTCAAACCTTACCAGAATCATTCTGGACTCGATCTGACCAACTCGATACCACAAAACATGGATAACAGAAAGAAGCAAAAATGGGGGAAACAGAGCGATAACTCATGAGACGATTGGCCGGGTCGTCACAACCAGGCCTTCACTAGTCTAAAATGCCCAAGATTCATGGCCACATTTGTGTCCAGGTGTGTCAGGGTTCCCTAAGGTCCTCAAGGAACCCGGGCAGTGCTTACACCTAAACTTTCTCAAATAAAGACTGATTATGTGCAGTGTGGAAGAGCCAGTCCTGATATGCCAGAGTTCAAAGAGATATCAGGGACCTCTAAGCAGGACACATACCAGAGGGGCAGGACTTGATGATCTAAGAATAAGTGAGAGTGCTTGATATGATTTGAAAGAGTTTTGGTAGACAGTACAGAGAGGATACTTAGAATTGAATAGATTTTCTGAAAACCAGTACTTATTTGGAGGTAAAAATAGTTTTAGAAAAGTATGAAAAAACACTTTTAAGTCAAACACAAATCATAGAACAACCAGCATGTATTGTATGGGACTGCACCAGACATTCCTAGGATCAAGCCTGTGATGCAAGCACTACCAGCATGTATTGTATGGGAATTGTGGAAAAGAAAAAATTCAATGAAATATGGAGATGCAGTTTCAGTCAATAGATTTATATACCAGGTATCAACTACATTGCAGTCTTTGGTAAAATTAAGGAAACCTGGTTTGCCTATTCCTCAAAGGTGACAGAGTTTATTAAGTATGCTAGAAAATTACACTCCTAAGTTGAAATATGAAAAGGTGACCTGGGAATTACCTAAGGAGGGATGTATTAAAGCAAATACAGATGGTGCTTCAAGAGGAAACCCAAGGAACAGTGCAATAGGTGTTTGTATGAGAGAAGCAGCTGGAGATATTATCTATGCAGTAGGTAACGAGATTAGAGAGGGTTCAAATAATGAAGCAGAGGCAGAATTAGTGGTGGAGGCACTGAGGATATGTAAAGCAATGGAGTATCACAACATTTGGCTACAAACAGACTCCCTAATAATAAAGAACATCATAGATGGTATGTGGAAGCCACCTTGGAACATTGTAGATGCTGTAAATGAAATAAGAAGATTGAAGGAGTGGTGCAACTTCAAAATAACTCATATATTTAGAGAAGGCAACAAGCTGGTAGATCATCTAGCAAATTATGCCCTAGACATTGGTGATATAGAAGGATATGACTTCTGGCAGCTTGATGTTCAAAGCAGGAGGATTGTTAATAAAGACAAGATGCAATGCCCAAACTTAAGAGTGAGAGTTGCAAGAAGATAGGAAGGTAAAGGGAAAGAATGGAGAGGAGCTGTGCAAAAGGATCAATTGGCAGTCACCTAGTTCAAATCTATTTAGAGGAGAACAAGGTGGTCCATTTTTCTACTAACAGTTTGTTCTTTTTTTGCAGGTTCTGAAGAGGTACTTTTGATCTATGTTGTAAGAACAGCTCAATTGGTGGTATTATTACACTGCACTCAACCCAATGAGAAGTTCACACAGCTAGACAATGGTACAAGGATGGGGAAATTTTTATGCTTAAAAAAGCCCAGAATATTTAAGAGAAATGGGCTGGAGCAGCTTCTATATGCAGGTTATAGCTACTGATAGTAGGTTATGCAAATGGAATTCTTGTCTCTGCAGTAGCTCTATCATTCAAGTTCTTGGTTCTAATCCATTTGGAGATAAGCATGGTAAGGAGAGGGAAGGAACTCATCAATAAAGTGCAAGTAGCAGGAACAAATATGCCTAGAATGTTTAAGAGAATTGGGCAACAGGAGAAGGTTTTTCTAATTGGTTTGACAGATTCAATTCTAGAGGGAGAAGGGAATGGAACAATGAAGGTAGAGGTATAAGGAGATAGGCAAGGTTGGGTATAATAAATAAGGGACAAGAAGTGATAAATAGGATTCATAGGCAGGAAGATATGCAGGAGCAAATATGCAAAAACAGGATACATCAGACAGTCCAGTTTAATTGGGATTATAGTACAAATAGGAGGAGCAACAAAAGTAAGCTTTGGAGCAGCTATAAGGGGAGTGAAATAGGAAAAATAAGAAAGGGAATGCTAGAAGCAAAGAGAAACACAAGGGTAGTAGAGAAGGATATAGGATTGTCTCATTGTCAATATCATCAAATCTGTACAGAGAAGATGATATTGACAGATATTTTGACTAACCTTGTTTTCTTTTTTGTAGGAGCATCTACTGTAATCATGCCTTGCCATCAAATACGACCTTTATGGGTGGTATTAGTACCTAGTACTCATTCCCTTGAGGAAGGAAAGATGGAAAGCATAAGAATAAGAGAGCAAATCTGGACAGTGTGCCATAGGAGCTCGAATAAACAACAAAAGTTGAGATTAAATTTAGGCACATTGGATCTGCATGGGCAAATATCAATAATGCAAAAATGTAATACACTACATGAGCTAGCATATGAAGTAAGGATCTCAACAACATGTAAAGGAATGATAAATAAAATTGGATGCAAATTGGGCACAGTTCAAATGGCTACTTCAGCAAGTCATATTGAACTCATGAATAAAGATACAAGGAATTGGATGCATTTTCATTCAATATCATATGGAGAAGAAAAATGTGCAGAAATTTCAACATCAATCAAAGGCAATGCAATCACAGACATAAGAAGAAGGAAATGGAGGACATACAAAAGGAAAAGTGCAAGCAGTACAAAGAAAGGCCATAAATGTAAGAATTGGACAGTGCTTAATCCTAGAAGTGGCCTTAGGTGTGCAAAATGGAACTTCAGAATGAAATGCCAAGATGTAACACACTAAAATATCAAAGAAAAAGTTTCAGTAGCAGCAACACATGGTTGATGACAAGGATGCATAAGGAGAGTGGCTATTGTTACAAATTGCGAATTTGTTCAGAAAGTGACGCAGATCATGGCTACGGATGCAATCAATAGGTTATACGTTCGAAATGGGCTTCAGTGGTCTGGAAATAAAATGCAGCAATGGACAGGGCTGCTATGTAATGTGCAACGATGCAAGAAATGTGGCTACATTTACAATTCGAGGAGCTGGGAACTATTAGAGCAGGCTGTGGCTATTTCTACAACTCACAACCGATAATGATTTGGGCTGCCACAATTCTACATCAAGTTGGGCCATCAGACGCCGGTCACAAGGGCACACAAATAGATTGGGCTTTTTAGGAGATATCTTATCTATCTTGGGGTAGTTTTTTTGCAATTTTGAGTAGAATTTTTGTGATGTCAAAGTTGAGTATAATACTCAATTTTTATAATAGGATCTATGTAGAGTTCAATTGTTAATTCGTACACTTATTAGGTTTTCAAGTCACTTTGTTTGTTTTTTTATATATATAAATAAAAACTAGCACTAGGCACTGTCTAGTGGATTGCTTAAAAAAATCATAGAACAACCATTATTTAGAAACACTTGGCAAGCAAGTTCCACAAATAGAGAGAGGGGTTGGGGACACATAGAAAACACCTTAGTGTATAGTGGAGCACATAAACAACACAACTAGAGTTACCCTAGAGAGACTAGATAACTTAGCAGGAGTAAGGCTGAACAAGCAGGAACTTAAATGGACAAGCTAGGCAAGTATTAACAAGTGCAGACATGCTAATCACACACTTACAAAACAAAGTTTAGGCATGTAGATAAACAGTATTTAGGCAAATAGGCTAATCTTATATGGAACAAGGCAATGTTAGAAATGTTAAACAAGATAGTAAACATGTAAGTAAAGTGGAGACATGCTACTCACATATTGAACAAGGTGTATTAGGCATGCTAGATAAGCAGTAAACTGAAGAAGGAATGAACTTAGGACTGATGAACTAATGCAGTAAATAAGCACATAGGTTTAAATTTGAAAATTTAATTAGAGGCATAACGGTTAGGGAATGAGAACACAAGATGTAAAACGGGTGTTGTGTAATTTCTATCCTTGGCTTTCAGTCGGCTAGACTTGTGAAGATCACAAGTAGCAGGAAGAACAGAGAACCTTTCAGAGTGCAAGAGTAATTGATGAACTAATGTTTGTGTCTAAGAAGTTAAATAAACGAGTTTATATAGTAATTCAAGAGTAGAGAAAATAAGGTGAAGTAATCAATAATCGACAGTTAAGGGATCTCATGATCAATCACACAAATAGGTTTAGCATAGTCTTCTCCTTTAATTAAGGAAAATTATCCAACGGTAATGACAAGAACTAGTTAAGGCAAGAGGTCCAATCAGACTAAGTAAAGAAGTATAGAATC
Organism: Nicotiana glauca; assembly: GCA_026770625.1. Lineage (NCBI taxonomy): Eukaryota > Viridiplantae > Streptophyta > Magnoliopsida > Solanales > Solanaceae > Nicotiana > Nicotiana glauca. Next base: position 32,419 of record MU779834.1, on the reverse strand, counting down.
AGAGGCCTTATTAAGGAAATGAGCTAAAATCAAACGAAATAAAGAACTTCAGAATAAAACAATCAAGGGTTTAATTAAGGAAAGAATCATGTAAACGGTAAATATAAACCAGTCAAGTAAGGCAAGTGCGACTAATTAAGGTCATAAACACAAAAATAACAAAGAATCATTCACACAAATCTTTTAACACAGCCAATCACTCAAAAATATAGAAAAGAATATAGCATATCCAATAAACAAATAGGTTGAGTAAAACTTTTTAGGAACACAGAAAATTAGACGGAAAATAATTCGAAACCCTAATTTGAAAACACTTATAGAAGGAAAACTTGAAAGAATGTCAACACACAGAGATTCGAACGAACAAAATCATAGAAATCAAAACTTGAAGTAGCGTAGTGTTTAAAAAACTAGTTAGTATTAGAGAAGTAAAAGAACCTTAAAGAATTGCCATGGAAGTTTGAAAATACTTCAGATACCGAGAGGTTCGACCAACAAACAACAAGAAAAAAACCCTAATATAACAAAGACGAACTCGAATCACTCTAGATCTACAAGGATGTAGATGGATTTAAGTCCAAATGCAATGTTTTGAAGAAAAGAGAGAGGGTAAAGAGAATTTGGCCCTTGAATCAAAGATTTGAGCCGTGAAACTTTCATAGAAAGCACTCACAGACCATATATAGGCTCTTTAAAGAGTTTTGAATGAGATCTGGACCGGATCTCCTCGAGGTGCTTCCACGAAACCACACAATCCAGTAACCAGGGGAAATATGAGATAAGTAGAGGCCTCGTACAGCCATGGAAAGCCATATATCAAGTAGGAATCAAAGGGATTTGGGGTGGTGTTGGGTGGCGATAGATAGGGTTAAGTTTGTTTTAGAGAGAATTAGGGAGGATAGGGTTTAAGGGGCGACGGGTGTAAGATAATGACTGAGGTTTGGGTACTAAAAATGAAAGGGGTGATGGTGGCCGTTCATATATGTGATCAACGTCCAGGATTAAAAGGGTTTGGGTCGGGTAGAGGTCTTAGGTTTGGGCTGGTTTTTGATTTAATCGGGATTGGGGGGGG
>MU779834.1:15535-30694 GCA_026770625.1 Nicotiana glauca | reverse complement strand
GGGGGGGGGGGGTGTTTAATTTAGGCTAAAATCAAAAAAATAAAAGGGCCACTTATTAAATGCCCATTGAAGATTAAAAAAAATTAAAAATAACTAATAGGTCGTAAAAAATGATTTTCATGACGGGAAATATTTAAAATAAATACTTAATATATTAAAAATATAAGAGGATATTTTCTGGTAAGATAATATAATAATGCATGCGTAGGCTATAATTGCAAAGTAATTGCAATTGCATCCTAAAAATACAAATGGGGGCTATTTGTCCAATAATTGAAACTTAATGCAAATGCAAATGATAAAATTCAAGCCACAAAAACTATTCGTGATGAAATCAGTGATTGTTATATAAATAAAATGCTGGGAGAAATAAATTAAAATATTTTAAAAATGCAGAAATTGTATAAAAAATACTAATTGATGCCAGGCATAGTTTTTAAAATATTATGGGAAAAATTGGGTATCAATAGTCGGTTGTACTAATACTCCACTCTGCACTTTTTGTGTAGATTTTGGTACTCGACAGAGTTGATCCGGACTTAGCAGTTGGCTTCATCTGACTTAGGAGCTGGCTTCATCTGGCCCTGACATCCCCTTCTATACTTTCTCTTTATTGTTTCATTTGTATTGAAAATAGTTGTATTTCCTTCGGATAAATTATTTGTTGTTAATCTTAGAAGTTCCCGAGTTGTAACTCTAAATTTTGGGTAGTTGTTCATAAGTATTAAGGTTGTTTATTGATTTTCTCACTCTTTCAACTTGTTATGGCTTTAATGTTGTTAATCACTCAAAAGTTTAAGAAATTGGATTAATAATCTCTAATGTCGGTTTGCCTAACAAGTGAAATGTTTGGCGCCATCAAGGTCCCGACAGTGGGAATTCTGGGGGATCGGTATGGAGACTTCAGTACATATCTCCCAGAGGCTACAAAGTTTAGGAACAATGCCACTTCTATTATTCTCTGTCGTGGGATTTGGTTCTCTCAATGTGAATCAAACTTTTGTACTCTTGTTCTTTCGCAGATAGCGAGAAAATGTAACGCATCTTCAGCTAAGTAGCAGCTAGAGCCCCTAGTGGAAGCTCCTACGAAGGGAAGAGGATGAGGTTGAGGCCGTGCCGGAAGCCAAAAGCAAGGGAAGGGCTCAGCACAGAGCTTTCGCAGCAGCACCAGCGGTAGACCCTCGGTAGAGTTTGATGAGGAGGCTCAAGCCCAGACCATTCCAGCAGGACCAGCTCAAGTCCCAGAGGGGTTCATCGCCACCCTAGTGCTACAGGATGCTTTGGTCCGTTTGGTGGGCCTGATCTAGAGTGTATCCAGACTTGCACCGAATAAGGTTAAGTTTGGTGGCGGCGAATAGTGTTAAGTTTTGTTTAGAGAGAATTAGAGAGGAGAGGGTTTCAGGGGCGGAGGGTGCAAGCGAATAACTAGGGTTTGGAGACTAAAAAGGAAAGGGGTGATGGTGGCCGTTTATCTCTGTGATCAACGACCAGGATTAAAAGGGTTTGGGGCCGGGTAGAGGTCTTAGGTTTGGGCTGGGTAGATTTGGGCTGGGTAGATTTGGGCTAGTTTTTTATATAATTGGGATTTAGGGGGGGTTGTTTAATTTAGGCTAAAATCCAAAAATAAAAGGGCATTTATTAAATGGCCATTTAATTGATAAAACAATTTTTTTAAAATAACTAATAGGTTGTAAAAAATGATTTTCATGCCTAGAAATATTTAAAATAATTACTTAATATTTTAATCATATAAGAGGATGTTTTCTTGTAAAATAATATAATAATGCATGCGTAGGCTATAATTACAAAGTAATTGCAATTGCATTCTAAAAATACAAATGGGGATATTTGTGCAATAATTGAAACTCAGTACAAATGCAAATGATAAAAATCAAGCCACAAAAACTATTTATTATGCAATCAGTGATTATTTTTCAAATAAACTACTGGGATAAATTAATTAAAATATTTTTAAAATGCAGAAATTGAATAAAAAAATACTAATTGATGCCATGCATAGTTTTGAGAAGGATGAAAGAGTTTTCAGGTAAAGAAATGAAGGCCAATTTTGACCGGATGGGATGTTTTTAAAGATAGAAGCCGGACTATTGTCTTTGAGCTTCCTACATATCCCTAATTTTACAAGAATCAGGCCTTGTGTAGTTTTGGATCCATCGGCAGAATATACCGATGAAGCCATTACAAGAACGAACACGAGATTTCGGGATATGTGGTTATGATGAATGGTCAAGTTTGAGATAGTTGAAGGAACTTGAGCAAGTCGCTCCTGTTGGGATTGCGGTTGCTTACCGGTCACCTGCAGATAAAGAGACGCTACAAACATGTATTTGTACAAAAATCTAAACATGATGCAGATTCCCTTTGGACCATGAAAGTTGTCTTCGGAGGGTTAAGGATGACGTCCTCAGACCATGATGTCCTGGGCCATGAATTGTCTAGTGAGCATTTTGTAGGCCATGAAATGATGTTCTCGGGCCATGAAGATGGTGCCTCCGAACCAGGACGTCTTTGAATAATGATATGCAAATTTTAGAAATCCTCAAGCCATGGCATGGTGTCTTCCGTTTGTGAGGATGATGCCTTTGGACTATGACTCCTTTGGATAGATTGGCGATATTTCAGCCTATGAGATACAATAATATGATGTTAACAAGACAATGCTTAGTCTTGTGAAATGAAGGGCAGAGCTTAGCCCGATAGAAAATCAAATATATAGTACCAAAATAGAGTTATATTCATACAAGGAGGGACAATTCTTAGTCTCATACAAATGTGGAGGCAAGGATTAGGCTCATGCAAATATGGAGGCAAGGATTAGCCTTATGAAAATGTGGAGGCAAGGATTAGCCCCATGCAAATATGGAGGCAAGCATTAGCCTCATACAAATATGGAGATAAGGATTAGCCTCGTACAAATATGGAAACAAGGATTAGAATCACGCAGATATGGAGGCAGGGATTAGCCTCATGTAGACACGGAGGCAAGGATTAGCCTCGTGCATATATGGAGGCAGGGATTAGCCTCATGCAGATATGGAGGCAGGGATTACCCCCATGGGATCATGGAGGCAGGGATTCACCTCGTCTAAATATAGAGATAGGGATTAGCCTCGTGCAAACATGAAGGTAGTGATTAGCCTCCTACAAATATGGAGGCAGGGATTAGCCTCGGCCAGATATAGAGGCAGGGATTAAACTCGTGCAGATATGGAGGTAGGGATTAGCCTCATGCAAATGGAGGCAAGTATTAGCCTCATGCAGATATGGAAGCAAGGATTAGCCTCACGTAGATATGGAGGCAGGGATTAGCCTCATACAGATATGGAGGCAGGGATTAGCCTCATGCAGATATGGAGGCAAGGATTAGACTCATGCAGATATGGAGGCAAGGATTAGCCTCATGCGGATATAGAGGCAGGGTTTAGCCTCATGTAGATATGGAGGCAGATATTAGCCTCATACGATCGTGGAGGAAGGGTTTAGCCTCGTGCGAATATGGAGGCAGGGATTGGCCTCGTGCGAATTTGGAGGTAGGGATTAACCTCATGCGGGATGCGGGACTTGGCTTAGTCCCATTCAAAGAACAAATAGCAAATAAGGTTAGAATATTTCTTAGCTGAGGATGCATTCAGTGTATGGTGGCCCGTTCGATAGTGACTTTACTTTGTGTATATATATTTGCAAATGCTATCACAATGTCAGATGTGCCTGAGCTCAAAGAAAAATTGCAAGTTCCGTAAGGGGAGGTTTGTTCGTGACATTTCTCTGTTGGCCTTGTCATGCTCTATTTTGGAGGCCTCGCTTGAGTTTCCTTAGGTAACACCTGACCGTTACGAAAAATAGAGTCGAAAATACGCAATTATTGATAAAAATGTAGTTATTTATAAACGTATTGAAATATCAAGTAATTTTAGATGAACTAGTGACTGTAACACATTTCAGAGACACAGCAACATTATTATGTTAGAATTTTGAGGGTCCTCCTCAATATTCTGCCTTAGTTTGGTAGATGATCCTTCAACCGTTTGCGGGTAATGAGCCTTGTTGAACCTTCTTCGAAATTTTTAGAATCTTTCTCAAAATTCTGCCCCAGTTTCTTATCCAATTTTTGACCGTCTGACATATGTCGGCGTCGGCTGGACTTGCTCCGGAATATTGATGGCCCTCCTTAAAAAATTTCCCTAGTTTTTGATCTTGGGAGAAATGGAAATTTTATTATTATATGATCGAACCCATGGTGCTGCCTACGTATCCCCTCTTAAATAGGAATCAGGTAAAGCGTATTTCAATTACATCAGATGAGGAATGTAAATAGTATAAGCATAATATCTTTTGACTACTTCTGAATTGATTGGTTTTGGCCAAATTTCTTCGTCCGTTTCTGCAAGTATGAGTGGTCCTCCCGTTAGCACCCTGTAATGGCCTTGCTAGTTGGAAGGGAATTTCCCTTTGTGTTCATCTTGATGTCGGAAGATCTTCTTCAGCACTAGCTGTCCTGGTACAAATTTTCTTGGTTTGACCCTTTTGTTGAAAGCTTTGGACATTCTATTAAGATAAAGATGACTGTGACATACTACATTCATCTTTTTTCCATCGATAAGGGCCAATTGTTCATAGCGACTTCTTATCAATTCTGCATCGCTAAGTTCAGCTTCCTATATGATTCTCAAAGAAGGAATCTCTACCTCGGCTGGGATGAAAACTTCGGTACCATAAACCAGCATGTACGGAGTTTCCCTATTTAATGTGCAAACTGTGGTGCGGTATTCCAACAAAGTGAATGGTAGCTTCTCATGCCATTCTTTGTGGTTTTCGACCATCTTCCTTAGTATCTTCTTGATGTTTTTGTTGGCAGCTTTTACGGCTCCATCCATATGAGGTCTATGGGATCAATGAAATTCTTGTCCGGAAGCTGTATCATAGATCACAAGGTGGCCAATGCATCCGCATACTCATTCTGAATTCTAGGTACATGCCGAAACACTATCTTGGTGAACCTCTTTCTCAATTCCTGTACATGGTGCAGATATGGAAATATCTTGGAATTCTTGGTGGCCCACGCTCCTTGTATTCTTTGATTAGCAGCAGCTCCTAAATATTCTTGTCGATTTCCATGTTGAGTCCTAGTATGCAGGCTTCATACTCTGCTATGTTGTTGTTGCAGGGACATCTGAGTTTAGCAGATATTGGATAATTTTGACCCGAGTCTGATACCAAAGCTGCTCCAATGCCCACTCTTTTGAAATTTGTAGCTCCATCGAAGAACATCCTCCAACCGTTGTGTGCTTCGGTAATGTCCTCTCCTACGAATGATGCCTCTTCATCGGAAAAATACATTTTCAAGGGTTCGTATTCTCCTCCCACTGGAATTTTAGCAAGATGGTCTGCGAATGCTTGTCCTTTGACTACCTTTTGAGTTGCGTAGACGATATTAAACTCACTCAAAAGTATCTGCCATTTATCTAACTTCCTAGTTGGCATGGGTTTCTGGAATATGTACATCAGAGGGTCCATCCTGGATGTGAGATATGTGGTATAGGCACATAAATAATGCCTCAATTTCTTGACCGTCCAGGTCAAAGCATAGCAACTACATTCTAGTAGAGAGTATCGTGCTTCATAAGGTGTGAACTTCTTACTTAGGTAGTATATGGCTTGCTCTTTTCTCCCTATCTCGTCATTTTTTCCCAAAACACATCCGAAGGCTCCATCCAAAACAGACGTATAGAGTAGCAAAGGCTATCCCGGCTCTGGTGGGACCAAGGCTGGTGGTGTGGACATATACTCCTTGATTTTGTCAAAAATTTTCTGACAATCCTCGGTCCAGCTTTTCTTGTCATCTTTCCTCAGCATCTTGAAGATGGGTTCATATATAACTGTGGACTGTGGTATGAAGCGACTAATGTAGTTGGGACGTCCTAGGAAGCTCATCACTTCCTTTTTGCTCCTAGGCGGCGGTAACTCCTGAATAGCCTTAACTTTAGATGGGTCCAGCTCAGTCCTTCGACGACTGACAATGAATCCCAATAACTTTCATGTGGGAACCCAGAATGCACACTTTGCGAGGTTCAATTTTATATTGTACCTTCTTAACCTGTCAAAGAACTTCCTCAAATCAGCTGTGTGATCCGAGGCCTTCTTGGATTTAATAACGAAGTCATCCACATACACCTCTATTTCTTTATGTATCATATCATGGAAGATGGTTGTCGTGGATCTCATGTATGTAGCCCCGACATTCTTCAGGCCAAATGGCATCATCTTGTAGCACTTTATCCCTCATGGTGTAATAAAAGTTATTTTCTCTATGTCTCCTTCATCCATCCAGGTCTGGTGATAACTCGCAAAGCAATCTACAAAGGATTGGAGTTCATGGTTGGGGCAATTGTCGATCAGGATATATGTATTTGGAAGTGGAAAGTCATCCATGGGACTCGCTCTATTTAAGTCTCGATAGTCAACACATACTCTGACTTTCCCATCTTTCTTCGGAACTGGCACAATGTTGGCTAACCATGTTGGGTACTCTACCACCCAGAGGACTTGGGCTTTGATCTGCTTACTAACTTCCTCCTTGATTTTCAGGCTTATATCCAATTTCAATTTTTTGAGTTTCTGCTTCACTGGCAGACACATTGGATTGGTAGGTAACTCGTGAGCTACTACGGACGTTCTCAAACCAGTCATGTCATCATATTACCATGCGAAAATGTCCTCATACTTCTTTAAGAAATGAATGCACTCTTCCTTCTCTGTTGGTGATAAGTGAATGTAGATGCGAGTCTTCTTAACGGTCTCGGCGTCCCCCAAGTTTAGTGCTTCGATTTCATCTAGGTTGGACTTAGGCTTATTCTCAAAGTTTTCAACCTCCCTGACAACTTCATCGGGTATTTCATCTTCCTCATCCGAATCACTACCCTCATATTGTGTTGCATCATTACATGTCACAGTCACCGGTTCATAATGAAAACTAATAATAAACGTTGTAGAAAGAAAAGTGTGGAAGATAATAATAAATAATAAAGAGCAATGCATTTGATTAAAACTAAAAAAACATCCAGACAAGTACGGCTCGATGAATCGAGCATTTAATTTAAAACAAGTAAGTCTTTAAAACAAAATTACTGAAAATCTTAAATGCCTAGAATGGCTATAGAGATAAAATCTGCCAAGCTACCCAGGGACTTGGCGGGCCCGGGATGGTGTGACGATCAAGTTCTTGAGAACAACTCCCTTCTCCACAGTCTGAATAGTGAGGCAATCTTCCTCATCATCCTCAATTATTGCACCGCAGTCCATGTCTTCATCCTCCAAGAATAGATTCCTCAGCCCAGCTAATGCTTCTTCTTTTGCAGTTCCCCATATTGTATCAGCTTGGTGAAATGCTTGATCCAGATATCACACCGGTTACTCGAGAGGGTAATACGGTCCGTGCCATGGAGGTGACCAATCCTTATACCTTTGCCATGTGGACTGATATCCGAGCCCGAAGGTAATACCATGACCCTTCAGTTGTATCGGTTTGGTGATACTCTAGAGATTCTTCCCAAGCACTTTGTCGAGTTCATACCCAGACCATGCCAGTATGCTTTCTATTTTGCTACTCTACCATTTATCCTTCTCAATGGCATTGACACGTTCAATGTGATGATAGGTTTCCCCTCCTAGCCTTCTTTTGTTTTTGATAACCGGTATGGTTTGAATAGTGTAAATGGGGTTACTCCCATCTCCGTGAATGATCACCTCCCATCAATTCCATTCGAATTTCATGGCTTGATGTAGTATGGAAGTCAGGGCCCCAGCGGCATGTATCCATGGTATTTCGAGCACCTAAAACTCGACGTCGAACCAAGTTGGCCCTATCTGCAAGCAAAGATTAATTTCACCAATCGTGGCCCTTTAAGACCCATCAAAAGCTTTCACGTTCATTTTTCCTGCCCATATTTTATAAAAATCTTTTTCCAATCTTTTCAGCGTATCCAACGGACAAATGTTGAGGTTTTAGCCCCCATCAATCAAGAACCTGACGATGAATTTGTCCTCAAATTGCACTGTCAACGCTCGGTTGTGATTCAATCCTTCAGGCGATAGTTCATCCTCGTGGAAGATTATTTTATGAATTTCTAGCACCTACCCTACAATGTTTGACATCTCCCCGCATGTGATATTGTTGGGTACATAAGCTTCAGTCAGCACCTTCATTAAAGCATTCTTGTGTGCCTCTAAATTTTGCAACAGTGACATGATAGATGTCTGAGCTGGGGTATTGTTCAAATGATCAATTATGGAATACTCCCTTGCTTGTACTTTCCTCTAAAGGTCATTTGTCCTTGTTTCGATAACAGGCTGCTTGGTAGTGGCATGCTTACTTTCTCCTCCCATTTGTTCAGGTGTATAGACCTTTTCGATCCTAGTCATTCGTTGTGCAGCATCAGATTCCTCTATCTTTGCTTTTTCTTTTTGCCTAGCTTCGGCGAAAAAATCCCAATGTGTTGCTTTTGAGTTGAAAGGAGGTGTGGTTGATACTGTCATTGTGAAAGGTGTGGCCACTTCTGCTTCAAATAGAACAGGGGTGGCTGCAGGTGGAGCTACTTCTACCATAAATGGAACTAATGCAACTACCTCAACCTCGATTGGTGACTGATTATTTACTACAATAGGAGTAAGTCTAATTGAGGGTTTAAAGTCATCGCATTCTCGAATAATCTCTATCGACCCTTCAGGATCCCATTATTTGTCTATCTTTATCACATGTATCCCAACACCCCTATGATTTGGGAGAGGGTTGTTGTGGACATTGGGTGCAGCTTCTTTTTCCTATATGACCTTGTTGTCAATCAGCGTCTAGATTTTATCTTTCAATGTTCAGCACTCGTCAGTGGTGTTCCCCTTTATACCAGAGTGTTACGCATAAGTATTGTTTGGATTGACCCATTTTGATGGATTCTCTAATGTCACAGCGAGAATAGGGGTGACGTAACCAGTGGCTTTCAACCATTCATATAGCTTGTCGATGGGTTCAGCACAAGCGGTGTATTTTCTGGCTGGTTTGTGGTCAAAATTGGGTCTTGGTCATGGATAATTCTAGTGAGTTGGAGGTGACTAAAAATGAGATGGTTGGGAATTATAGGAATGATAGACAATGGCTGGTTGGGAATATCTGGGAGATGAGGATTGATTTGTAGGCGGTGGTGCTTGGTATGTTGGTGGAGGTGTTTGATATGTGGGTGGAGGTGTTTGATATGTAAGTGGACATTTTTTGCCTTGAGCCACCATTACTGCCCCAACGTCTTTCTTCTTTGATATGCCACCTGACTTTAATGCCTTGTTTGTGGTCTGTAGTGCCTTAAAGTTCGTTACGATCCCGCTTTTGATGTCTTCCTTGATTCTCTCCCCATGTTTGATGATATCAGAGAAATTATGATTTTCAATAACCATCAACCTTTCATAATACTGTGGATCATGTGCTCTGAAGAAGAACTTGTTCGTCTGTTCCTCGTCCAAAGATGGTCTGACCATAGCCGCTTCCGACCTCCACCGAGTAGCATACTTGCAGAAAGTCTCGGTGGGCTTCTTTTTTAGGTTCTAGATGTTGAAAATATCTGGTGCATTTTTTGTATTGAACATGAACCGGTCCATGAAATTAGACACCATACTCACCCAATTGGACCATTTCTTAGGATCCTGGCTGATGTACCAGGACAAAGTGTCTCTTGTAATACTCCTCATAAAGAGTTTCATCCGGATCTTTTCATCATTTCCAACCCCAACAAGCTTGTCATAATAGTCCTCAAATGAACCCTGGGATCACATCTACTGTTAAACATCTCAAACTTAGGAGGTTTGTAACCCTCCAGTATTTCTACATCTGGCTGTATGAATGGGTCCTCAAAGTTCAAAACTTCTATCCCATTTTTGCCTTCGACACCCTGAACCCGGATTGTCAATTTCTTGAGTTCTTCGGCCATGTTCTTGATGAGCAGGTCCTTCTCAGTGGATTCTAGTATATAGGAAGTTGGTTGAGGTATGGTTTCCACATATATAGGGTTGTTTTGATGAGTGCCAGGAACTTGGGTGTAGTGATTGTCGTTGGTTGAGTTTTGGGGATCGGGAATGGGTTGTGGTGTGTTTTGGGGAGTGTGATAAGTGGCGGTTGGCGGGTACTGAATTTGTTAAGGGTAGAGTCATGGCTGAGTCGGTACCGGTAAGGTATTGAGATTTTGAGATGGCATTGCATATTGATGCGGTGCAAGACGGTTTTGTGGATGTTGGTTTGCTGTGTTTTGGGAGGTGCTGGATTCTTTGCATTTTGTTGGCTGATGTAGGGGACACTCCGAGTAAGAGATAAGTTTGCCAAGTTGCAAACCTGCTCAAGTTCTTCCTGTAGCTCCAGTATCTTTTGTTCTAATATCAAAACTAAGTCATTCGGTGCCGGTGTACTCCGACCATCTAAATTTTCTGCATTTTCTGCATTTTACTTTCGAATACCACTTAAATCGTCCATTTTAGCCTTCCATTTGCTCTTTGTATTACTTGGAGGAGGAGGAGGTGGTGGAGGGCCTCTAGATCTGGTATGATACGCTGTTTATGCCAGTATGAGCAAACCAACCTTAGGGTATGGGAATAAAGAATAAAGGAAAACAAAAAGGTAAACAAGTCAGTAAGGATTCTGAAATGTTTGTAGTATTTAAACACATATTGCGAGAATGTAAATTCACATCCTAATTTGGGAGCCTTGTTGTGCCCGAGGTAAGCCTATCGACAAATAAATTTGGAAAAATTTGGTGTCGATAATTGCCCCATTTCATTAATGTAAAAATAAACACCCCAAAATGACACTAAATAAGATAATGTAGTTAATGGCACTTGGCCTTATTACATTAAAAATGAAAGCAAGTAAATCTAATCTACTTGGTCGCATAAGGAGCCTCTCCAAACTGGATGTTGTTATCGATCAACTCTCGCAGCTCACGTAGGTTCAGTAGTAGGAATGCCCTTGCCAGATGTCCTCATTCATTTCCTTCAGCATCCTTACAGTCGTCGACCCACTTTCTTATCTTCCCCTGCAATTCCATCAAACTATACTCCAGATATTCCAGCCTCTTATTTGATTTAACAGCTCTTTCTTTACACTCATTAATCATCTCCATATGGGCCTTATACAGTTCCATATGTTCAACTTCAGACTCTCGAACTCTTTTGCGCACCTTGTTATACTTTACCTCTACTTCGGTGAATTCATCTATGACCCTGTTTCCTCAACCAACCCTTAGCTCAAGGACTCTTGGCAGATTATTATCCAACCATGAGGGATAGAAGAATGAGTGGCCCACATGTTAACTGTTTGGCTCAATGGTATCCTTCTCCACAATAATCTTCAAAGTCCATATATGCTATGCTTCAATCTTACAAGGGATGGTTTCACCCTGGAAATCGGCTCTGAAGTGACTCATCTTAGCAATGTGTGGTATGACTTTTCTCCCACCTACCTATCTCATAACTCTAAAGGAAGCATAAGGATATATTCCCCTTAATCCGATCAACACCAAATATGGGATGTCCCTGGATCTGATAATGAACTCGTTGGTGGGGAACCACTCCAATATCCACTAAACATGTCCCCCAGTCAACTTGTTGAAAAACTATACCCACCCTACAACATCGTTAGGTTGGCTAAACATGTCTAGAATTTAAGTCATTCTATTAAGGTGATGGAAGGCTATGTGTCATTCTACGGCCTTCATGGAAAATCTTGGCGGTATTGGCCCCCTTGGAGATGTTCCAACAGCCAGACTTATAACAACAATTTGCAACCCTCAAAGAATTTGAACCCTTTTGACAGCGTTCCATGGCCCGGTATATGTCTACAATGATCATAGGGACAATAGTGTATGTCTGTCCGTCGATCCCCTCCATCAGAGTTTTGGCCACCATAGCCAGCCTAGAATGGATTCTATCCCCTTGAATTGGGAATATCAGCATGCCCAAGAAGCACATAATAAACACGAAGACCCTTCGATGAACCCAGCCCAAAGAGGTGATAGATAACTCATCATAAAATATACGGTAAGAGCTAATGTGACCATATCTTTCATAAAGAAAATCAAAAGGTATGTAGGAGTTTTTCAGGCACTCCAAATAATCATTCTTCTGCAGCCCCATCATCTTAAGGAACCCTCTAGTGGTGCGATTTTTAGGTACTAGTAGACTAGGGCTATCCAAAGGTAACCCAGCAAATTCCCCTATTTCTTCAAGAAGGGGAGTTATTTCTATGCCTCCAAAATGGAACACAGCCCTTTTCTTATCCCAGAAGAGAGTGGCAGCCTTGTGAGCACGTGATTTTTGCCCTAAGCAAATTATTCCCAAAAATTCAAACAAAATGATTTTTCTTTATTTTTACAATTTTTGTGTATTTTGGTGTCACTTTCTGATAATTGTTGCATTTTTGTGCTAATTAGTTATATAATAATTCATATTAAAAAAATACAAAAAATATGCATTGGCATTGAGAATTTAATTTCACATTTTTAGTATTATTAGTATTAATTTGTTTTAGAACAAAATAGGAGAAAAATAGAAAAAATTACATTTTTGGCATTTTTAGTTTAAATTTGTATTATGTTGCATTTAAATTAGGAATTACTATAATTAAAATTAAAAAATATAATTGTTAGAGTCAATTTGATTGTGATGGTTATTTTAGCATTTTTATAAAATTAGAAAAATAAAAAATACAAAAATGAAAGAAAAACAAAATTAAAAGGAAAAACAATTAAAAAATGAAATGATCTTAATAAAAGACCAAAAATTGGGCTCATCGAACAAAACCCCAACCCAAACGGATCACGCCCCAGCCAAATTAGCTCCTGATCCGGTCCAGCCTTGTTATTTCAAAACGATGCCGTTTTATGCAAATTAATCTGGGCCATCCATCGCCCAAATCCAACGGCCTATAATTGATCTTCAACTTTTAATAAAAGTGTCCAAAAGTCCTAAAAGACATTAGACCCCTTTCTCGTACACTCCTGTAAATCGCCGCCATAGACCACCGGTCGCCGCCTACCGGAATCCACTCACGGCGGCGGCGAGCTTCCGTTTCCAACCAAACCTACACCAAAATGTTCCTCTTTTCCTCCTCTATTCAAGTCCTTAACCCTCTTTCCCCGAATCCCATCGCAATCCTTCAAATTGTCAAAACCCTAGCGCCTCCTTTGGGTTCTACGGTGGCGGCGCCGCCTTGGGTCAACCCCAAATTCACACCCTGGCTCCTCCTCACCACCCCACTCCTAAAATTCCTAACTAATTCCCCTCAAACAGCCCCCAACTTTTTCGAACTTCAAATCGGAAAGGCAGAACCCTAGAAGTGATTCTCTGACTTTTTACTTAAGTTTGAAGGTCGAGTCAAGCCTCGCAATACTGTGTTCGCTTGTTTTTTATTAAAGGACATGCGTATACACTATTCCAGGGCTCGAGTTGAAGTTCAACAGGTCTAATGGCATAAGTAAGTTTTCTGGTCTTGTCTTTCTCCTTCTTCTAACATTTTACTCTGTTTTTGCTCTTCTTTGCTTCTATTAGTTATATCTCAAAATTAGTTTAGCCTCATGAACGTTTTGTAAGATTGGTTTCTGCATATTATAGTCATAAATGGGTTTGCTTAATTCATAGTTGATTATTAATTAGTGCTGATAATTGTCCTTATAAATAGTTTAATTTTGATTAGTTTTGATGGATTGACCCTGTTTAAGCTGTACTTGAGTACAATTAGTGTAGTAATTGCCCAGGCTTTAGTTTAAACTTTGCTAGTTGGTTCTTAATTGTTTGAATAGATTCTTACTTTGTTTTAGTTCTTCGATTGATTAAATTGTTTGATCTGGTTTTTGTGGGGTTAACCATGGTTGGGTAAATTGATTGATTATAGCTGATAGGTTAGTTAGTAATTTTAGGAGGGAATAGGGGTAGTTTTGGAAGGAAAAAAGATAGTTTAACCAAATTTGGTAATTTCTGAAATGGGGTAAGGGTAATATAGGAATTGCAATAGGTATAGAATCTTCTAAATAGGCATTCGTATAGATTTTAATAAAATAAGTGTAGTTACTTGTATAACAAGTCAGAAATCTAGGGATACTTGAGCTAAAACAAAAATTACAAAGGGGGTAAAGGGTAAATAATTAAAATCTGAAAGTTGTACATTATTTTGCCTATAAAAGGGCATGAATAGTGCCTTAGAGAACAAGTTTTGGGCCCCAAAATCCTTCCAAAAATATCTGTCAAGTTCCAGATCTGAAATTAAAATTTCAGATCACAATATTCTCTTCTAAATCTGAATTCATTTCAAAAATCCAAAAACAATCAAAAATCAGTAAAAAAAAACAAAAATTAAATACTGTTCCATTGGGTTTTCAGCTGAATTTCAATTTTTGAGGTTCAACATTTGGTATTTGTGGATCAGAAGTTATGTGAGAAAAATTTGAGTAGTTTTAAGGGGTTCAATTACCCTGTTTTGGCTAGTTTCATCGTGCTTTTGATTGCTGAATTCTCTCCCTTTAGTTCCAGAAGTTTCGTAGGTTTATTAGAGTGATTTTTTGGGCAATTCTGAGTTTATTTGAGTCAGTTTCAGATGAAATTGAATGCTGTGTCGCTGTGCTATAATGCTGGGTTATCATTGAAGAATTTTGAGTTAAAATCATCCTTATTGCTGCTGAAATTACTGCTGTTGTGTTATTGCGCAAAGCTGACCTCAAATTTTCCTTATCCTTGTGATAAATTCCAGGTACTTCTAGCTCCGATGCTTTGAGAAGAATCAGACATATTTGTATCCATTTCTGAAGTTTAATAACGAGCAAAGAATTATATGAATGTACTGCTATATATTTCGTTTTGATTTGTGTATGCAATGCTCTTTGAATAATAGTTAATGATGTTGAGAAGACTTCTGGATTGTTAAAATTAGTGTTAGTAAGTTGTTTAATACAATTATTTAATATAGTAAATCCCATTTCATTTAGAATTTGCATGCTATTTGAATGGACATTGAATTGTAGCTAGATCCAGGTCCCAAAGAATTTGACAATGATAAGGTTTAATATAATGCTGGAATCACGTTTTAACACTAGCTTCATTTAGTTCAATAGTCTACAA
>MU779834.1:0-13200 GCA_026770625.1 Nicotiana glauca | reverse complement strand
CGGATTTCTGGTTCGCGACTGTTAAACAGAGTCAAACCCTTTCCTCGATTCGGGATTCAAACTGGTGACTTGGGACACCATAAATCTCCCAAGTGGCGACTCTGAATCTCTTAATAAACGAATCCCGTTTTGATTGTCCTTTAATTGGAAAAACTCCTTCTTTTATTATACCCTTCCCCGGGGTGTAGTAAAGCTTTCGGAAAAAGGAGGTGTGACAGCTCTGGCGACTCTGCTAGGGACAAGAACCAAGAATTTTGGTTCAGCGTTCAAGAATTCGAGCTCAGTTAAATTGTTATGTTTGGCTTTATTTGATTTTGCTACATGATCCATTCTATACGTGCTAAATGTTTACCGCTTTAATATTTGTTGAATTGTATATAAATTGTCGCGAATCCCTCCATCTTTCTGAGTCTTCTATATCATGAAGAAGGGTGCACTTCGTGTAGCTTCTCTTCTGTTAGAGTCTTTTTTCCAATTTAGAATGATGTTTGGATAAGTTGCAAAGCCAGGCGAGCTTCTGTATCACCGGTACGCTGCCTCCCCCTTGGCCCGAGTTGTCCGCTCGGGTAAGCCAGGTCTAGATCAATAAACCTAGGGTTTAAACCAAGAAGAACAATAAACTCATGCCGGATACCTAGTAGGACACTTATTTGCATCACTTGCATTTTGACTTAGGGGACTCAACACAGGGGTTGGGTCGGTCTAGGACAGGTGACCCGAATTGAAATGACCATCCTGATGCATATTACGTGCTACTTGCATTTATTTGCTCGGCTTCGCATGTTGACCGGCTTATATACAATGAGTGAAAAATTGTGAAAAAATAGCAGTGTTAGAACTGAGTGAGGGTAATCATTTGTTTGAAAAACCAATGCCCAATTAATACCGAAATGCTGACGGATTTTCGAAAATGAGAAAAAATAGAAAAAAAAAAGAGAAAATATTTGAAAAATATAGACAGTAAATTGTTGGTCAAAAATAGTTTTGATTTTTTCCATCGGCCCGAACTACGCTGGTTTGATTCTCACCACGTGTGAGATACGTAGGCCACCCTTGATGGGTCCAACCACCCCTTTTGCAAAAAATAGCCAAAAAATGTTAAATTTTAAATTTTGTCATAAATAAGTCGGGTGATGTCATTCTTGTTTAAAATTAGTCGAATATCCTTAAAAAGGACGCCGGAAGGCCGTTTTTGCAAGAATAGCCACCCTGAGTCAATTTAAAACGGTTTGCGGGCACAGTCTTAAAATCTACTTTTCAGAAGTGCTGAAAGGCCGTATCCGCAAAATCAAGTTTGGTCATCTAAACTTTTTATAAAAATAACCATTTTGTCAAATAAGCCATTATATGGCCAGTTTTTTTAAAATAGTCACAAATGACATTAAAACTTTCTCAGTCTTGTGTTGGCCTATGGCGATGCTGAGTGATGCCCCATCGGCCCCAGGATGAGAAATTTTGATGTATTTTTAATCATCGAGTCTGTAGCTTCTTAAACAAATTTTGCAAAAATAGCCACATGTTAAAATAAGCCATTACATGGCCAGTTGTTTTTTTTTTTTTTTAAAATAGTCGCAGTTAACATTGAAACCTTCTCAGTCTTGCGGAGGCCTGTGGCGATGCCGAATGATGCCCCACGGGCCCCGGGATGTGAAGCTTTGACGTACTCTTGATTTAGTTTTAGTCATCGAGTTTGTAATTTCTTAAACAAAATTTTAAAAAAAAATAGCCGCCTTGTCAAAATAAGCCATCACATGGCCAATTTTTGTTAAGAATAGTCTCAGTTGACATTGAAACCTTCTCGGTCTTGCGGAAGCCTGTGGCGATGCCGAGTGATGCCCTACGGGTCCCAGGATTTGAAGCTTCGATGTACTCCTAGATTAGTCTAATAGTGGTGTAATCGTAATAATCATTAGTGAAAATTTGAAAATTCCCAAAAATTACCTCTTTAATTTGCATTAAGTTGCAAGAACTACGCTCGGTCTAATTCATGCGGGGTCATGATACGTAGGCAATCCACGTAGGATTCGACCATAACCAAAAGAAAAAGAAAATAGAGGAAAACCAAGAAAAATAAGGGGAAAGAAAAATCAATATGCTAAATGCCCTAACGCTAACGTAGTGGCTTCATTTTGTCATTCCAGAAGGGTGGTTGGTTTGTGGTTTTAAAAAACGGTAATTCCTCGTTACAAAACAAGGACAAAGGCGATGGCAAACAACAATAGAATTGATGTGGTTAGTACCGGTACTCGACAGCAGGTGGATGAACGGGATGATGGGTTGGTCGAGGAGGTACGGATGTTGAGACAACACATGGTAGATATGTATCAAGCCTGGATGACTGGGAAGGCACCACCACCACCACCGATTTTTCCAGATGTTGCCCTTACCCAAGTTACAAACATAGTGCCAAATGATCCTCCATATTCCCTAGATACACCCGTTTATCACAATTTTCCCAACTACCCTAATAACTCAAATCACTCATCCTCTAGTTACATCTCCCCGAAATTACTCCCATGCCATGTGCATTACCCCAAACAATGAATACCCACTCAAAGCTCACAATACCCAATATCACCTCCTAGAGGGTGCCCGCAAGAGCCTCAATTCATACAAGAAGAGCTTCCAGGATGACCAGCTTCATGCTAAAAATGAAAGGGTTACGGGAAGAGAAGAGCGAGATGGGGTACCCAAAAAGTTGAAAAGCACAGATCAGTCCTTTAGGGACAAGCAAAGAGTGGAAAGCCAGGACAGCATACCCGCAAGGTTCAAAGTACCAAGATTCAACTTGTATGATAGGCGTGGAGATCCAGTGGCCCACCTAAGGATTTATTGCAACGAACTGAGGATTATTGGGGAGAAAAACGATGTAATGATGACATATTTCAGTGAAAGCCTAACTGGAGCAGCCTTGGACTAGTATACCCATCAAGATAAGTGGCTTACATTGGGCAACATAGCTTAAGATTTTGTCCGATATTTTCAGTATAAATCGAGTGTTACCTCAGACCGCTCCTCGTTATCTCAAATGGAAAAGAGGCCAGAGGAAAGCTTTAAAGAGTTTGGGTATAGATGGAGGGAGCAAGCTGCTCGAGTCATTCCTCCGATTATGGAAGAAGAAATAGTCAAGCTTTTTCTATAGGCCCAGGGACTCACCTACTACAGTCATTTGATCTCGACCTTAGGAAAGCCTTTCAAGGATGTGTTAAAAATGGGGGAGCTAGTAAAAGAAGGAATCAAGTCAGGGAAAATCATAAGTTGTTCGGAAGCCATTCAGAACGTACCAGTAAGCTTGGCTGGAAGAAAGAGGAACAGAAAAGACGATCTGATATGTTCTCCTGATCGACACTTCCAGCCTCGACATCATCCCCGTGGTTATCCTTGTGCATTAGATGATCCTCCCCGGCGTTACTTCTCTCCACAAAAATTCCAAAGTTGCTCATCACACTCCCAGTACCTAGCTCCTCAAAATGCCCATCTACCCCCGCGAGCTTACCAAAAATATCCTAGATCAGGTTTTCGGCCCAATCCAGCATTTAAGAATGAGAGGTTACGGAAGAAGAAAACCCTTATTCCATTGGGAGAATCATATACCAATCTGTTCCAGAGGTTAAGGACATTGGATATGTTAGAACCGATTCAGATGAAAATGCCGAGCTCTCTTCCAAAGAAGTTTGATCCTTCTCAAAGGTGCGCATACTGCTCAGGTGCCCAGGGACATGACATAGAGAAATGTTGGAATTTGAAGAATGCAATTCAGAAGCTTATTGATGCAGGCGATATTGTCGTGCAAAGTCCAGATGCAGTAAACACTGGCCAAAGTCCATGTCCTGTGTGTAACAAGATGCGTATGGTAGGAATGATTGATCGTGATAATGAGCCAGCAAAAGAAACCCAAAAGCAATTTGCTGAGAGTAACGTGATGAAGGCTTGTGAAAGTACTAGTAATCTTGGTGTGAAATTCAGTGGCTAAGATGTCAAGTTTAGTGATTGAAAAGACGCTCCATCTCTTGGTGAATTGAGTGGAGTTTTTGGTGGTTTATTTTGGTGTCAT
Source organism: Nicotiana glauca (assembly GCA_026770625.1). Taxonomy (NCBI): domain Eukaryota; kingdom Viridiplantae; phylum Streptophyta; class Magnoliopsida; order Solanales; family Solanaceae; genus Nicotiana; species Nicotiana glauca. The sequence continues at coordinate 9,146 of MU779834.1, read as the reverse complement.
TTCTGTTGTCCGTATTATCTTAGAGTTGTAATCCGGACATTGTCTTGTGATTCAAACCCTTCTGTCCTTTCACTTTTGCTTCGTCATAATAGCTTGTTTAGTGCTTCCTAGGTTTGTTCAAAGATTGTAACTAGTCCAGTTTGCTTGCTTTGTTCCACTGACAGTCTAATGCGATTCTCTGTATCGCGCCATTTCCAGTTCATTTTAGTTCCTTCTCCTTTTATAATTCTTTTCATGATAGCTTTGATTACATGACATGCACGCATAATTCTCAGCCTGATTTGTAAATGTCAGTTTAATAATGAAGCAATGAAACAATGTTCGAAGGAAATAAGTAAAAGCATTATACGAGCACTTCAAGCCCAAATCAAGTGAAACTGGGGGCAGATAAAAATATTGTTGAACGGGCATCATGCCGCATCAATTTGAAACTAAAGGCAAGTTTACTGGGGCCATTCATTGTACCAAGATTGTTTTCTAAAGGCACTGAGTAATGGACAAATATAGAAGACAGCTATGGGGATGTGATTAGTAATTCTGGTGCAATCAAAAGATGTAACATTGTGTAGTTTGTACTTGGCATGTTTTGGAGATTGAAATGATGAAGGCATTTTATTCTGCTATCCAAACACTTTATCCTTTGTTACCTCTTTTGAGCCTCGGTTGTTTTCTTGCATATCCCTCTTTCGGAATCAATAATAAGACTCGCAGGTTCGAATAGGGAAGTGAGCGGAGAAACAAGAAAAAAAATAGTGAAAGAAAAGAAGAGAAAAGAAAACAAAAGAAATAAAAGAAAAGAAAAGAAAAGAAAAGAAAAAGAAAAGCAAAAGAGAAAAGAAGAGAAAAAGAAAGAAAAAGAAAAGTGGAAGAAGGAAAGATCGCAACAACAAATGTAGTCGCTTGAACTACGTTTGACTTGATCTCGAAAGGATACGTAGGCAGCCTCACTGAGGTTCAGTCACAACAAAATAAAAATTCAAGAATCCCCAAGAAGGACACTGGGGCAGAAGTTGTGATTGTTGCAAGAAATATGATCCCAAAAGTTGTAATTTTGAACCCCACGTTGAAATATTTTGAGCCTTTATACCCTTCCTTCTAAAACCCATCCAAAAGCCACATTACGTTCCAAAAAAAGACCTTCCGATTAGTCTTCAAGAGATACCAAGTCAAGTGAGCAGAGGTGAAGTATATCGGGGGAACACTTCAGTCCAAGTCAAGGAAATAAAGAATGAGAGAGTCTGGTTGATGAAAACCCTCACGGGTACCCCAAGATAATGAAGGCTGAGAGAAATAAAAATGAGAGAGTCTTATTGGTGAAAACCTTCGCGGTCACCATAAGGCGACAGTGAGTTGAGAGAAAAATCAAAATGAGAGAGGCGTGATGGTGAAAACCCTACGGGCACCACAAGTCGACTAAGGATGATGGATCATATCGGGTAAGGGAAATATTGAAGACCAGTTTCACGGCAAAAGGTGCAACAGAGCTGAACATCAGATTTGCTATACAGAATGGGTTGCAAGTGCATGTCAAGGTCGCTAGAGTCGGTATCTACATCTGATGGTTTTCTACTCTGTAGGTTTCTTGTTAGGAATCGTCTCTTTCCATTTTCCTTCACTCTATTCTTCCCACCTTGTTTTACTCTCTCTTCTAGAGTCTGTCGGGTCATAACAAGTAAAGAAATGACTTCAAAATTAGCCACCAAGCTTTCCAATTGCACAAAATGGGATCTGGCCAGCACATCAAATTGTCATAAGTCAGGAAATAACATCAAACATGATTGAGTTGGCAACAATTAACATGCTTCGGAAGTCCTTGTGAAATACAAAGGTTGGGTATACATCAACAACACAACAGTTGAAGAGCGAGGGTGAACAGATCAAAAGAATTTCCTGTAATAGGATGGACAAAGGGTGGTAAACCAGTAATGAGCAAGATTTTCCAAGAAAAATCAAAGTTACCATGGCAAATAAGGGAACTGTAGACCTCGAGAACCGGACCAGGAGTTAAGTCAAGAAAGAACAATATACATCTTGAGTGGGTGGCAATTGACATGCTTTGGGTGAAATACAAGGATTTGGTACATATCAACTCATGAACAATGCAACAAATGAAGGGTGAGGGTGAATAGATCAAAAGAATTTCCTGTGATAGGATGGACAAAGGGTGGCAAACTAGTAATGAGCAAGACTTTCCAAGAAAAATCAAAGTTAACATGGCAAATAAGGGGGTTGTAGACCTCAAGGACCGGACCATGGGTTAATACAAGAAGGAACAACATACATCTTTGAGTGGGGAGGCGCTGGTTCATGCAATGAAGCAAATGGAGGATGTTGGGCCACTTTAAAAGTTCAAGGCCACAAACCAGCCACCATATTTTAAACTGACAAGATTTTCTTTCATTGAAACAGGGGCACAAGTTTCGGAAAAATCCTCCATAAAGAAATGCAGGACCTAAAGAGGTATGACTGGAAATCCTCAGGACCCTCCTGGAAAATGGGACTTAGTTTAAATTTCAAAACAATCATGAGAAGCATAACTTAGCATAAATTTACCCTAAAGAGATATAAGTTTGCTCTAAAGTTTGCATGTTTAAGATAGGTTTCAATTAAGAGTTTTTAGGACCCTCCTGGATAATGGAACGGTAGTTTTATGGTCAGTCTAAATAACAAGATATAGTAGAAGTCGTACCTTTAGTAGATATAACTTAGGTTAAAATTATCTTTAACTAAAAGTTGTCAGGACCCTCCTGGATAATGGGGAATAGTTTAAGACCATTTGATAACACATACTGTGGAAGTAATACCTTTAGAAGAGATAGTTTAGGTTCATAATTGTTAGGAGTTATCAGGACCTCCCTAGATAACAGGACTTAGCCTTCAAATTCTTATAATAGTTGGTAAAATAACACTCACCCATGTTCCCAATCATCAAACTGGGGCAGAAAATTTTCTTTGGACGTCTATTTTGTTGCAGTTAGGAGCCCACCTGGAGAACAAGGGAATACTTTTCAAACTTCAGCAATCAGGAGCCCACCTGGAGAACAAGGGAATATTTTTCAAGTTCAGCAATCAGGAGCCCACCTGGAGAACAAGGGAAAACTGTTCAAGCTTAAGCAGTTAGGCGCCCACCTGGAGAATAAGGGAAGTGCAATTCAAATTTTAGCTTTTAACTTTTAATATCTGATAACATATTGTACCCAGTTACCAAACTGGGGCAGAAAATTTTCTTTGGATGACTATTTTGTTGCAGACAGGAGCCCACCTGGAGAACAAGGGAATACTTTTCAAGCGTCAGCAGTCAGGAGCCCACCTGAAGAACAGGGGAATATATTTTCAAATGTAGCAAGCAGGCATCCACCTGGAAAACAAGGGAAGTACAATCCAAATTTTAGCCTTTAATTTTAATATCTGATAACATGATGTGCCAAGTCACCATACTGGGGTAGAAAATTTTCTTTCTTAGTCTGTTTTGTTGCAATCAGGAGCCCACCTGGAGAACAAGGGAATACTTTCTCAAGCATCGCAAGCAGGAGCCCACCTGAAGAATAAGGGAATATTTGTTCAAGCATCGCAAGCAGGAGCCCACTTGAAGAACAAGGGAATACCATCTCAAGCGTTGTAAGCAGGAGCCCATCTGAAAAATGGACATATATTTCAAATTGTAGTAATCAACAATCATCAAAAGAATGGCGAAACATCGTCAAGGCAACAACAAGAATCCCGTTGAAAGAACACAAGATACAAGTTCAAGGCAGAACAAGAGCAAGTTTGAAGGCATAGATAGGATTTCTTGTAACTCATAGAGCATAGCTTCGGCTAGCTTCTTTTTATCTTGACATGGTGTAATAAGGGGGTCAGTAAGCAGTAACAGCAGCAACAGCAGTGAAATCATAGCTCCTGGTAGTCCCAGCTACCAGACACTCTTGAACTACACTGACCTGATTCCTGATTAGCCCGGGATAGGTAGGCAACATCTGAAGTAGGGTGCGGTCAACTCTTTCAAAAATGCTTCACACGGAATATGCAAACAGGCAAAAATTCCTCATTTCCGCTCACTTGTCTTTGCACGAAAACTCTTCGTGTTTTCGGGCAAAGAGTGGTAGTTATGAGCACATGATTTTTGCCCTAAGCAAATTATTCCCAAAAATTCAAACAAAATGATTTTTCTTTAGTTTTACAATTTTTGTGTATTTTGGTGCCACTTTCTGATAATTATTGCATTTTTGTGCTAATTAGTTGCATAATAATTCATATTAAAAAAATACAAAAAATATGCATTTTCATTAGGAATTTAATTTCAAATTTTTAGTATTTATTAGTATTAATTTGTTTTAGAACAAAATAGGAGGAAAATAGAAAAGATAACATTTTTGGTATTTTTAGTTTAATTTGTATTAGGTTGCATTTAAATTAGGAATTACTATAATTAAAATTAAGAAATATAATTATTAGATGTCAATTTGATTGTGATGGTTATTTTAGCATTTTTATAAAATCAGAAAAATAAAAAATACAAAAATGAAAGAAAAACAAAATTAAAAGGAAAAATAATTAAAAATGAAATGATCTTAATAAAAGACCAAAAATTGGGCTCATTGAACAAAACCCCAACCCAAACGGATCATGCCCCAGCCAAATTAGCTCCTGATCCGGTCCAGCCTTGTTATTTCAAAACGATGCCATTTTATACAAATTAATCTGGGCCGTTCATCGCCCAAATCCAACGGCCTATAATTGATCTTCAGCATTTAATAAAAGTGTCCAAAAGGTTTATAACCCTAAAAGATATTAGACCCCTTCCTCGTACACTCCTGTAAATCGCCTCCACAGACCACCGGTCGCCGCCTGCCGGAATCCGCTCACGGCGGCGGCGAGCTTCCATTTCCAACCAAACCTACACCAAAATGTTCCTCTTTTCCTCCTCTATTCAAGTCCTTAACCCTCTTTCCCCGAATCCCATCGCAATCCTTCAAATCGTCAAAACCCTAGCGCCGCCTTTGGGTTCTACGGTGGCGGCGCCACCTTGGGTCAACCCCAAACTCACACTGTCACGACCCCAACCCCGATCGTGATGGCGCCCAATACAACTGCTAGGCAAGCCCGACCAATTTCACTCTCAACCCGAGCATAAAGCTCAAAACCATTTGTTTGAAAATCATTAACAGCATTTAAACTAGAAGTATAACTGAAAGATAGAAATAAATCCAAAAAATCAACAATACTGAACAACCTCCCAAAAATCTGGGGGTCATGAGTCAAGAGCTTCTACCAGAAGAGCATAAATATATTGTAAAACAACATAGTCTAAAGTACGCGAAAAAGTCAAATAACAGGAAATAGGAGAGGAGTCGAGTCCTGCAGACGTCAGGCAGCTACCTCGACAACTCCGTGTAAAGGCCCTGAAGAACAGCAATAAGCTCAGATAGCTCCTGGAGTACCTGAATCTGCACACAAGGTGCAGAGAGTAAAGTGAGTACTTCTAACTCAGTGGTAATAGACATATATAATGACTTAAAAGTAGGAATTCCCAATATACAACAATGTGAAGCTAAGCCAATACTCCTACACATTTAACAGTGTACTAACTTTTAGAGACAGATACAGCAGACATATGTATATCAATGCATGAAGGCAATGCACATGATAGCTACGGCGCGTAGCCCGATCCATGGGTACCCGGTGCTCACTGTGGGGGTTAAGACTCCGGAGGGGCTCCTACAGCCCAAGCACAATATAATATCACACCCGTTGCGGCGTGCAACCCGATCCGTGCATAGTCATGAATGCACAATCATACTTACCATTTTTAGTTTCAATTATCAGAATTTTAATTAGGTGTTTAAAACCTTAGAGTTTTACTAGCCATTCCGATACAATATTCAATTCAGGACTAATATCGGGAAAACATGTTATACGTTATGGGAACAGTGATAACAATCCCTACGAGATCCAAATTGTTGGCATACAGCCCCAAATATCTCCATAACCATCCAAGTAGGAGGTTTACCGGCTAATTTCAAGCCAATGATATAGTTCAACATCATTCGGTCGGACTAGTTTACAGTCCTCAACCACAATCGAGCCCGCACTCACCGTAGAGTACGTGTCTCACCTCATCATAGCGTCACATGGTGATATACCGGGGTTTCAAACCCTCAGATCATCATCTACATCTATTACTCACCTCGAACTGGCCACGAGACTAGTCCGCTATGCCTTTCCCTCTTGAATCAACCTCCACGGGTGCCAAATATGATCAAAATCAATAGGAATACATCGAAATAGGCTAATGGAACATAACCCAATCGAAATAACTCGACAAACACCCAAAAACACGAAGTTGGAAAAATCCGAGCCCCGGGCCCACTTCTCGAAAAATTATGAAATTCACATTTCGGAATCCTCGTCTCACCACGAGTTCGTATATATAAAATTTATCAAAATCAGAGTCCAATAGCCCCTTCAAATTCCAAATTTTCAATACCAAAAACCAAGACCTAATTTCTCCAATTTCCACCCAATTTTCAGAGATTTAGATTATGATTCTACATTAATATCACGAAATTAGCTCATAAAACTTACCTCCAATTGAAACCTAGGTGAAACTCTCTTACTCCCTCGTCCAATAGCTCCAAAATGTGCCCCACAATGGTGGAAATGAGTTTTTGTTCGTGGATGTTATGTTATAAAACCCTTCTGTCCGCCCAGGCTTTTCTTCATCACATTCGTGACACAACCCACGCGAACGCGATAACCAACATTTTAATAATTCAAAATCCTCTTACGCGAACGCGACCCATGGCCACGCGAACGCGATGCTCAGCTTCCTTCCACTACGCGAACGCAACATTCCCTACGCGAACGCAACATTCCCTACGCGAACACGATGCATAATGACTTGACCCCACGCGAACACGGCCACCCTCACGCGATCGCGTAGAACAAAAATCACTGGTCCCCAAATTCCTCCTTCGCGAACGCGAAACTCCACACGCGAACGCGAACCTTTTGAACTTACTACTACGCGTTCGCATCAACTCCTTCGCGAACGCGAAGGCAAAGCTCCCAGGCTCCCAACTTCCTCTACGCATTCGCGTCCACCACTACGCGAATGCGATGCCTTAATTCCTGCAACTTTTATGACAACAAATCTGATCTCCTAGCCAACCAAAAATGATCCATTTGAACCTCAGAAATCACCCCGAGGCCCCCGGGACTTCAACCAAAACCACCAACCCATTCCAAAATACCATACGAACTTGTTCCAATCATAAAAACACGTATTTAAACACAAAAATCATCAAATCATGACGGATTCAAGCCTAAGTTTCAACTATAACTTCCGAAACCAACATTCAATCAAAAACTCGACCAAACGATGTCCGAATGACCTAAAAATTTGCAGACATATCCAAAATCACCTAACGAAGCTACTACAACTCTCGAAATTCCATTCCGACTCCCGGATCAAAATCTCACCTATCAACCGGATTCCGCCAAAATTCCAACTTTGCCAATTCAAGCCTATTTCTACATTGGACCTCCAAATTCAATTCCGATCACACCCTTAAGTCATAAATCACCTCCCGAAGCTAATCGAACCACCGGAATTCACATCCGAGCCCTCTAACCACATAGTAAACTTCCGGTTGACTTTTCTGAAACAAACTCCCTTCTAAGAGGCTGTATGCCTTATTTTCAACCAGAACCTATTCAATTACACCCAATAGACTCTATTACTGATATAGAAACATGAAGCAACACAATAAAGGGAAAAACGGGCGGTAACTCACGTGACGATAGGCCAGGTCGTCACATCCTCCCCAACTTATACAAACGCTCGTCCTCGAGCGGGTCAAGAAACATAACTGGAGTCTCAAATAAGTGAGGATGTCTGCTCCGCATCTCCCGCTCGGTCTCCCAAGTGGCCTCCTCCACAGGCCGACCTCTCCACTGTACCTTCACTGACGCAATATCCTTGGACCTCAATCTCCTCACCTGACGACCCAATATAGTTATAGGCTCTACATCATAAGTCAAGTCATCATCAAGTTGAACTGTACTAAAATACAACACATGCGATGGGTCCCCAACATACTTCCGGAGCATAGACACGTGGAATATCGGATGAACTCCCGATAGGCTGGTTGGAAAAGCAAGCATATAGGCCACCTCTCCAATCCTCCTTAGTATCTCAAAAGGGCCAATGAATCTCGGACTTAGCTTTCCTTTCTTTCCAAATCTCATGACGCCTTTCATAGGCGAAACCTTCAGCAAGACCTTCTCACCCACTGAATAAGACACATCCCGGACCTTCCGGTCCGCATAACGCTTCTGGCGCGACTGGGCTGTGCGAAGTCTCTCCTGAATCACCTTCACCTTTTCCAAAGCATCCTGGACCAACTCTAACCCCAACAACCTAGCCTCGCCGGGCTCAAACCAACCAACTGGAGATCTACACCGTCTCCCATATAAGGCCTCATATGGCGTCATCTGAATGTTGGATTGGTAGCTGTTGTTATAAGCAAATTCTGCGAGAGGCAAATAATCAGCCCAAGAGCCTCCAAAGTCAATAACACAGGCACACAAAATATCCTCCAATATCTGAATGGTACGCTCGGACTGTCCGTTCGTCTGAGGATGAAATGCTATGCTCAACTCTACCTGTGAACCCAACTCTCGCTGAAATGTCCTCTAGAACTGAGAAGTAAACTGAGTACCTCTGTCTGATATAATAGAAACTGGGACCCCATGCAATCTCACAATGTCACGGATGAATATCTCTGCTAACCGCTCCGAGGAATATGTAGTATATACAGGAATGAAGTGCGCAGACTTGGTCAGCCTATCCACAATCACCCAAACTGAATCAAACTTCTTCGCTGTCCAAGGGAGACCACTAACAAAATCCATGGTAATCCTTTCCCATTTCCACTCGGGAATATCAATACGCTGAAACACTCCGCCCAGTCTCTGATGCTCGTACTTAACCTGCTGACAGTTGAGACATCGGGCTACATGACTCACGATATCCTTCTTCATCCTCCTCCACCAGTAATGCTGTATCAAGTCTAATACATCTTCGCGGCACCTGGATGGATAGAATACCGCGAGCTATGGGCCTCCTCCAATATCAACTCCCGAAG